>PVHY01015194.1:0-36570 GCA_004024945.1 Uropsilus gracilis
ATATATATATATATATATATATAAAATGAGTAACTCTTTAGACGGATCAAGACAAAAGGGAAGATCCAAATTACTAAAATCAGAAATGAATGGGGAACATCTCTATTACAGTAATTTCAATAGATTATAAGGAAACATGAATAACCATATGCCCACAAATTAGCTAATCTAAATGAATAAATTCCCAGGACAACACAAACTTTTGAAATTCAAGAAACAATAAAAAATCGGAACACAATTATAACAATAGATTGAATTAAGAATTTGAATCCCAACCCCTCCTGCACAAAAACCCAAGCTCAAATGTCTTCATGGTAAATTCTTCCAAAAGTTTAAAGAATTTTTGCCAATATATGACAAATGCTTAACAAAAATTTAAAATGAGGGAAGCCCTCCCAAATTATTCTGTATGGACAGATTTAAACCTGGTTGCAAAAACAAAGTCATCACAAGGAAATAAAAAACAGACTTTTTAAAATGAATTTAGATCCAAGAATCTCAATAAAATTCCCACAAACCAAACCCAGTCACAGATGAAAAGGATTATATACCATGACCTAATAGAATTCATTCTAGGTATGCGAGGTTGGCTTAACATACAAAAAAATCTATTAATACATTATACCATATTAATAGAGTGAATGACCTAACACAATCATCTTAGTAGTTGTAGCAGAATTATTGTAAAAACAATGAACTGGGAATAGGAGAAAACATTTTTAATTAATGGTGTTTATGAATAACTCATAATGTTATTCATTCATAATGTACTTAATGGTGAAATCTGATGCTTCCTCTCTAAGATTAAGAATTAAATTGCCCAAAGCAGTTAGTAAAAAAAGACAGGAAAAAAGTCATCCAGATTTTGTTTTTGTGTGTGAGTGTGTTTTTTTTCTGTAAAGTTTATTTAAGGCATCCAGATAGGCATGGAAGAAATAAAACAACCTCTATCATAAATAACATGACCCTGAATATAGAAAACATGAGAAATTCACCAAAAAACTTTTAGAACTAGTAAACAAGTTAAGCAGGTTTACAGGATAGAGGATAAGTAATTTAAAAATGAGTATATTTCTGTACATTAGCACTGAGCAATCCATAGTGAAAAAAATTTTAACTCCACTATGAAAGCTTCGAAAAGCATAAATTACTTAGAAACATTTTAATATAAGATGTGAAAATTAAATAATATAGAAGCCTTAAATGGGAAGACATGCTTTGAAAGACTTAGTATTAAAAATATGGCAGTATTCCTTAAATTGATGTACAGACTCAATACAATTCTCATCAAAATTTCAGTTGATCATTTGGTAGAAATTGACAAGTTGAAAGCTGGGTGTGGTGGTGCAGACCTGTAATCCAAGCACTGAGAGGCAAAGAGGCCAGGGATCACTTGAGTTCACGGGTTCAAGACTAACCTGGGCAAGATAGCAAGACCTAGAGTCAAAAAAAAAAAAAAATGACAAGTTGAGCCGAATATTAATATAGAAATACAAGGGAACCACAACAATTTTTTTAATTTAAATTCTAAACAATTTTTTAAATTAAGCACTCCATTTTTCAAAAGTTATTATACCACTACGGTAATCATAACTGCCATGGGATAGCTGTTATATACAGAGCTATGTCTCTAAAATTCCTCTGTTATATACAGAGATATGTCTCTAAAATTTCTATGTGTGACTATAATTGGAGATGTCACTATAATTGGAGGTGTTTAAGGAGGTAGTTATGGTTAACCAGGACCATAACGTTGGGGTTCTAATCCTATAGAACTGGTGTTCTTTTTTTTTTAAGAGACATGATCTTGCTTTGTTGCCCAGGGTAGTCTTGAACATGCAGACTAAAGTGATTCATAGCCTCAGCCTCCCAAGTAGCTGGGATTACAGGCGCGCGCCACCTTAAATGTTGACCTTTAAATTAAAAAAATTATCCTTAACACCCTTGGTAGGCCTCATCCAATCAGATGAATGGCCTTAAAATAGATGAAGAAATAATAAAACATCAATACTGTTGATGAAATACTCTTGAGAAATAATAAAACATCAATACTAGGACTTGTGCCCTAGAGTTAACAACCTGACAACCTTTACACATTTTAGACTTGACAACTTCTACAATTGCATAAGTCACTTCCTTGAACTAAATCTCCTATTATACCTAATCTACTGATGCTGCTTCACTGCAGAATCCTGAATAATAGAAGCATTTTTCATTATTGTTTTTATCAGTGCTAGCGTTTCCATTTGATTCTTTTTAGAACTGTTTCTCTATTGAGCTTTATGTATTTATCGAGTCATTGTCATTACACTTTTTTGTAATTCTCTATACATGGTTTCCTTTGGTACTTTAAGACTATAATTGTTTCTTTGACGTCTTTGCTAAATCATACATGGGAACACTCATATACAACTTCATTTGGATGAGTTTATATTTTGTTGTATGTCATGTTATTTTTGTTGAAAACTGAATATTTAAGATAATATTTTGTAGGAAGTTTGGATTCTGATTTCCTCCTCATTTTCTTGTTCTGGAATTCTGATTTTCATACTATGTGTGGCCACTGGAAACTATATTCAATTTTTTTCTTGTTTTTATTTTTAGGCTTGGTTTTCTAGAGGTTTTCTCTTTATCTTTATAGCTTAGTGTTCAGCCAAAGCTCAATAAAAGATTGTGTTAAAGGCCATAAAGACTTTCACTTTCCTCTGATAGATCAATGTGTGCATGAGGGAGTACGTTGTGTCCAAGCTGTTTTCAGGTCTTTTCTGTCTTTAAATTCTGAGTCCTCTTTAGCCTTTTCACTTCACTTTGCAGGTGCTGTTCATAGACTGTTTGCATGACTTAGGCTTACTTTAGTCTTTTATGCATATACTCATAGCCTTAAGGCCACATGGGATATACAGAATGCTTATCAAGTCCTGCTATAGCTGTGGCAACTTTGGGAGATTCCTGTTAAATTCCAGTCTACTCTGCCAATTTTTTTTTTTTTTTTTTTTTGAGACTAGGTCTCGCTATGTTGTCCAGGGAACCATGGACTCAAATGATCCCCAGCCTGTCTCCCAGGTAACTTGGATTACAGGTGCGTGCCACCATACCCAGCTATTTTTTGAGACTAGGTCTCACTATGTTGCCCTGGGTGGGTCTCGAACCCGTGGACTCAGGTGATTCCTAGTTTCGGCCTCCCTTCTTAGGCTGTCATTAAAGGCATGCACCACCACGCCCAACCCTTGCCAATCTGTCTTTTGCCCCTATTAGGTCCACAATGTAAAGGAAGCACCTGTCATGCATATTGCTTCCCATTGAAGCCACTAGTTTAATGAGAGTGCTCCAAATCAAGTGAAACTTCTTTGGCCATAGCAGCAAAATTGTTGGTTCCTAAGCTCTGCCCAAACCAAGATGAACTTCTGTGCCAACAGAAGTGATGTTGGGCATGAGACAGTCCCAGACAAAGCAACAAAACATTTTGCTATTTATATCTGAAAGTCAGTGGTTTTCATGAGTAAATACTTCTCAGTTTATAGCATGTACTTAATATTATTTCTAGAGTACCAAGTGGTTATTTTTGACAATTTTGTCCATCTGTATAGTCACTTTTGTTTTTTGTGTTTGTTTTTGTTTTTTGTGTTTTTTTGTATAGTCACTTTTGAGAAAATTTGTGTCAACCTTCTTATTGCATCAAACTAAAGCAAATCTCTCCACATTTTAATTTTATCCTTCAAAAAATACCCTAAGGATTCCCTCCAGCGTCTGATAGTATCTAATTTCCATGATTGGGTAATCACTAAATCACTAAATACTAAAAATAACCTTTTAATTTTTTTAGACCTCTAGAGAAGAAACTACCACATATTTGAGGAAAATGCTTTTTGCCGCAGTGTACAAGGGCTTGCAATTTGCATGTATTTTAAACGTATTTTGTAAACATTGTATACCTCCTGTATTTTGAGATTGTTTCAACCTTTCAACCTTTCTTTATAAATTAATATTTTCCTTTTAATTTCAGATTTAAGTTAAGTTTCTTATGGCTTCACCTGAAATTTCTTCCCTTTCGTGGGGGCAAATGAAAGTTCAAGGCTCTTCTAAAACCTATAAGGACTGCAAAGTGTGGCCAGGAGGCAGTCGGGCTTGGGATTGGAGAGAAACAGGAACTGAGGTAAGGTAGTAGTGTTTGATTCATACTACATTAGACTGATGAATTGATTTCCAACCTCCAAAGCCATAATGACCAAGTACCACTGAACGTAACTGTTAAATTATACAATTCATTTGGTATTTTACTGTTATAAACTTGTACAATAGTTACCAGTCCTGATGCTAAAATATATTTATCACCCCAAAAGGAAACCCCATAAACATTAGCAGTCACTGTCTATTATGCCCTCCCCTAAGTTCCTGGCAATTAATAATCTTTCTGTTACTATAGTTGTACCTATTGGATATCTACCTAGTTAGAACAGTGAATGTTGAGTTATATGGTAAATCTATGTTTAATCATTTCAGGAACTATTATACTGTTTTCCAAAACAACTGCACCAATCAGCATTTTAGATTTTAGGAAAGCATGACAGATCCAGCTTTTTAAAATCACTTTTCACCAACATTTACTTTTGTTTCATGTTAATTTTATTATACCATCCTAGTGGATGTGAAAAGTTATCTCATATTAGTTTGAATTTGCATTTCTCTATATTGCATTTCTCCCAGTATTCTGAGTGTGCCATATCCAAGGTAGTATTTCTGTTCATTAGTGGAGGTTCAGTGAAGGAAGGGAGCCTCTACCCATCAACCACACCCATAATAGACTCTACTTCAACAATACACATGAGACAGGACCAAAAAAACACCAAAGTCCTATCCTTCCAGGAAGGAAATACTCCTCTTGAGAGCTGAGAAGAGAAATAGTCCTATGTTCTTGGCTGTAACAGTCTGAAGTGGAGTCTTCACTGATCTGAAAAGTAATCTTAAATACCACAGTCTCACATGTAAAATGTTTATATATTTATTGTCTATTTTCTCTAGGACTGTTTCTGAAGACTTCAAGTGGTTTCTTTTACATTTTTTTTCTTTCTTGGGGAAGAATTGTTTTTCTTTGTTGTTTCCTTTAATAATTCTCATTTAAGAACAAGTTGTGGAGGTTGTAAAGATGGAAGATGATCCTTCAGTCTGGAAGGATAGTTTTGATGGATATAGAATTACTGATTGGCAGTCTACTCATGTCTTCCCACATTTGTGTATGTGTATATGTGTGTGTGCATTGTTAGGGGTGAGAAACTAACTGTTATTAAAGATCCCTTAGACTTAGTTGATTAATTAATTAAGTTTTAATTAATTAATCAATTAATTTGAGACTAGGCCTCACTATTTTTGCCTGTGGAAGCATAGGCTCACGTTGCCCAGGGTACCACAGACTCAAGTAACCCCCAGCCTCAGTTCCCCAGGTATTTGGGATTACAGACGCATGCCACCATACCCAGCTATATTTTATTTGAACTAGGTCTCGCTATGTGCCCCCAGTTCTCTTGAACTGAGATCCCTGGCCCTGGCCTCCTAGGCTGCTGCTTGCAGGCATGTGCCACCATGCCTGGCCTAGGTGATTAATTTAATTGAGAATTCTCCTTTACTGCTTGCAGCATTCTCTTTCTCTTTAGCTTTTTAACAGTTTACTTATGATAGGTCTAACTGTGGATCTCTTAGAATTTATCCCACTGAGAATATATTTCACTTTACAGATGTGTAAGTTATCATTTTTTATCAAATTTGGGGAAATTTTAGCCATTAATTATTTAAATATTCTTTCTGCTCCTTCTCTCTTCTCCCATGATCCTTGTTGTAACTAGGTTGGTATATGTCACAGTATCCCGCTGGTCTCTCAGGATTTGTTCATTGTCTTCATTCTTTTTTTTTTTCCCTTTTTTCTCATAGTGGATAACCTCAACCGACCTATTTTTCAGTTATGCTGTTTCCTACTAAAGTTCTGTAAAGAAAAATTCATTAAGAAAGTAAAGATCCTAAAGTGAAATATTCATTTCCATTATTATACTTTCCAGCCCCTGAATTTCTACTTGGTCCTTTAAAAATAATTTTCATCTTTCTATTGATATTCTCTATTAGAGAAAATGTCCTTATACTCTTGTTTACTTAGATGAAACAGTCATCAGACAGAAGTTTCCTTACAATCCCTGGAACCAATAATATTCTGGTGTTTGTTTAGAGATTCTATCCAACTTGGTGTATGCAGCACTACTCAGCCAGGTAGTTTAAAACGCTGTTCAGCTTCTTGCTTGTGCAGAATGTTAAGGTTACCCATTTTTGTGACCAAAGGGTCATGTATTTCCTAAACATGTGCATGACACTGGAGACGTATGTGACGTCAACACGAGGTCCACAGCAAAGCTTTTCAAAGCCCCCTATGGACATCTCAGTTTTTCCTTTTGAGTTTTTTTTTTGTTGTTGTTAATCTCATTTTGCCCTGTTATCTAATGCCTCAGGCAGTTAAATAATAATTTGTAATTTTCTGAAAAACTTCTTGGGAAGAAAGATGATTTGCTCTAGCAAGCTCTAAGTCAGATTAACTAAAGACACCCTATGGGTGGAAATTATCAGAGAGGATAAATAATGACAGTTCTCTAGGGGAGATCTGAAGAAGCTTTTTTATCCATTAGTCCATTTTGTTTGACTACAAGTCTAATAGTTTTCACCAAGATTGTTGCTATTCAAGGCTACTGTAGAGCAGGGAATGGAGTAGACTGGAATGGGACAAGTTACAACTACACAATACTCACTTTTTAGCTATTTTTCTTAAAATTTAGTTTTAATGTGTTATTTAATTATTTCATTTTGTATTGAGGTAACTTTGTTTATACACTGCATATGCTTTAGGGGTACAAGTTCATATCTCTTCAGATGTATTTCACCACACTATGCCATTACCAGAGCACCCAAAATCCCTTGCCATAGTCCTCTGGGCTCCTTCCCTCCTTTCTCTCCATTTCCTAACCTACTCCTCTGGTAGCCTCAATTCTGCAGTCTGATTCCTAGGATTTGTTTTGGTTCAGTTACATTTGTTCCTTTCTTTTGCATCTTTATGTCCTACATATGAGTGAAATCATCCAGTATTTGTCATTCTCCTTTTTACTTATTTCATTTAGTATAATCCTTTCCAGCTCTGTCTGTATTCACAAAGTCAACCATTTTTCTTTCTTCTTTTATTAAAATTTTATTTATTTTTATTCTTTAAATCACAACCTCAGTAAATGGTTTTTGGGATATTTCCCCCTCTCTCCTCCCACTGGTGTCCCCTCCATTCTCTCAAACCCTCTATTTGTTGTTTGCTAGTCTGTGTTAAGTCCATTAATCTCTTTCTTTCCTGTGGCAGTGTTCTTTCACTGGGTGAGGGACTGTGTTGGAACCAGGCGAATCTTGCTGGTAGGCTTTCAGTCATAAGATTGCATTGGGCAGCCAGTCTGTATTTATTTGGTCTGTCCATGCTTTCTCGCTGGAGGCTGTCTTCTCCAATTTCATCTCTGTTGTTTTACTGCTTTATCTTATAGTTCTGGCGTCAGATTTAGGAGGTCTCACCGCCTGTCAGTGTCGGTGAAAAGGTTTCTCTGTGGATACAGGCATCTGTGAGTGGCCATTGTAGATCATCTCCTCTGTCTCACTTTGCAGCCCTGCTGTGTGGTTGATGCCCCCAGTTCTTGGCCCTCCTATCCTCTCCCATAGTGTGGGGAGGGGAGCCTTGGTCTCCTAAAAGGCATCTCAGAAATGAAGTCTTGGGTCTTCCAGACCCAGTGAGTACATAGGTGCATTTTGTGACATTGTGTTTCCATAGTTGTTTCTCCAGTCTTGCATGCAATGGTTCTCTCAATTGTCCATCTCCTTTGTCCAGCTCAGGTTTGTGGGCTGGATTTTTACCTGGTCCTTCACCCATTCTGTGCTGAGTATTATATTATGTATATTCTGTCTCATCCTAAAGATTAGCTGGAGTGAGAGTGAAATGGAAGGGTCATCTTCCCCCCCCCCCATGCGCTGGTATCTCCCTGCATGGGGGAGGGGTCCAGATGGCCTGGCATGCACCATCCCAAACATCCCTTGGGCTAGGGGCTGGGGAAACATGCCTCGGCCTGTCTGAGCTGCAGATGGCTGCCCCGTGCAACAACCATCTGCTGGTGGATAAAGCTAAAACCTGACCCAGGTCCCCCTCCCAGGCTCTCTAGGTGCAGAGGGCCTACCCAGAAGTCATAGCCACCTTTGCTCCTCACTGGCAAAGAAGCGCCAAAGGCCCAGGACCCTGGAAATGCAGTCCACCTGCTTAGCCTTTCTTCTTTATTAAACATTACCCTGAATTGTGGGAAACCTAATTTCCAGAATACATTAAAAAGTTGATTTTTGTCTTTGTTCTCATTGATTTCATAGAGGAGAAGCTTTGGGGGGGGTTATTAATCACTATTTTCACTTAGAAGTCACTATTTTGGATTCTATACTTAGTACTATGCTGCACCTGCTATCACTAGTTCATGTTGATTGATTGTTAAATATTCAGGAATTTTGTGAGCCAATTTTTATACACAGACATTATTAAATCTAAATTATAAAAGCTTATTTAAATAAATCATTTAGGACATAGGAAATATATATTTAACATTACTAAATTACTAATGATGTTGCTACATTCTGTGCTCATGAAATTATTTATATCTATTATTATCTGTATGATAAAAATACTGTATTAGATGTGCAAATGTACATCTCTTACTGACTGATTCAGTGGCTATGGGGGAGTATTTATACCATAGACATTGAAAAACACAGCATATTGGGTATCTCTTTTTTGTCTTTGACACTTAAAAGTTATGGCTTTAAGTTATTACTTTTCAGTGGTACAAATAAGTTTTATTTGGAAACAAAAAACAACAGAAGAGTCACTCTTCCTCTCCTTCTTGTTCCATGGACATACACAAATTATGAAAGTTCACCCTAACAATTCCCCTGGAGAAGGAAAGTATAGGAGATTGCTCCATATTATGAGGTGTTTTGTTTGTTTGTTTGTTTGTTTTTGAGACTAGATCTCACTATTTTTGCCTATGAAACCGCAGGCTCACGTTCCCCAGGGTACCACAGACTCAAGCAATCCCCAATGTCAGCTTCCTAGGTAGCTGGGATTACAGGTTTGCATCACCACACCCAGCTACATTTTGGGGACTAGGTCTTGCTACGTACCCCCAGCGGGACTCTAACCACAATCCCTGGCCCTGGGGCTTCTTAGGCTGCCGCTTACAGGCTTCTGCCATGATGCCGGCCTCATATTACGAGTTTTAATGCTTGCTGATTTGTAGATTAGTGAAACTTGCTAGCCCTGCAACTTCATTTATAGAAGGTTCAGAATATTAATGTTGATATTTTTCTCTCGATCAGGATATTCCTCTAAAAGCATCTCTGAATAGTTAAGTATATCCTAGAGTAAATGACCTCTTATCTCTTGGTGCCAGGAGAGAAATCCTGGGTATCCTATCCAAAGTGTATGTCTTTCAAAATATAGGCTATGAGTACCACCTCAAAGTACTAATGCTCTTCTAAGCACTTTGTTTCTACCAGATTTCATAAACAAAAATGCAGAAATTAGCACTGGGCACAGTGGCTCATGCCTGTAAACTTCAGCCTATGAAGCGATGGGGTCTGGGGATCGCGCTTCGAATCCTGCTAGGGGCAACACAGCGAGACCTAGTCCCAAAATATAGCTGGGCATGGTGGTGCACGCCTGTAATCCCAGCTACCTGGGAAGCTGAGGCAGGGGATCGCTTGAGTCCTTGCTACCCCGGACAACGTAAGCTTGTCCATGGGCAAAAATAGCAAAACCTAGTCTCAAAAGAACAAAAACAAAAACAAAATGCAGAAATTAGCAAGAAGTATACAAAAGATGGAAATTGCTGTGTATGTGTGGAGACATTAAAACAGAAACCAAATTGAAAAATCAGTGGACTAAATTAAAAAGACTGATGTCATTTGTAATAGGGCTATAGCCAGTCTATTTGTTTTTAAATAAAATTTTATTCTTAAAGTAAGTATAATTTATTATATGTTATAAAGAGCAGTAGACCTGTATACCCAGTATTCAACTTTAGAAGCAAAATTTTACAAGTAAGTTGGATATCTTTCCTTTTCCTTCTATCTTTATCAGTATTATGAAATTTTTATACTTTCTCAAATATCTGTATTCACTACAGTATGTTGAGTTTTTCTTCATGTTCAAATATTTGTAGTAATGATATCACCTACTCTTGCATTTTCTATATTGATGTTTTAATCAGTATTTATTCTTCCATATTTGAAAGTCATACATTTTTTTCCATTTTGTAGTGACTATCTTAAAATTGTAATATAAAATGTTGTTATATTAAAATTGCAATATATTATCTTAAAATTGTAATATATTATAGTTAAAATTTTTCTCTAAAATCAAGTACAAGCCAAAGATGTCCACTCTCACCACTTATTTCAACATAATATTTAAAGTTCTAGCTAGAGCAATGAGACAAGAGAAATATAAAGAAAATGTGAATTGGAAAAGTAGTAAAACTATCACTATTTGCAGATGACATGATAGAGATTCCACTAAAAAACATTAGAGATTCCACTAAAAAATTAGAAACAGGGCCAGGCACGGTGGCTCATGCCCGTAAGCTTCAGCCTATCAAGCGGCTGGGGCTAGGGATTGCGGTTCAAGTTCCGCCTGGGGCCTGTAGGGTGACCTAGTTCCAAAAAAATAGCTGGGCGTGGTAGTATGCGCCTGTTATCACAGCTACCTGGGAAGCTAAGGGTGGGGATTGCTTGAGTATATGGTACCCTGGGCAATGAGAGTCTGCAGTACCCTGGGCAATGAGAGTCTGCAGTTCCACGGGCAAAAATAGCGAGACCTAGTCTCAAAAAAAAAAAAAAAAAAAATCAGTACAGGAAAGAGACAGGATACAAAATCAATATACAATAATTAGTTTTGTTCCTATGTAGCAAACAACAAACTAGAAGAGAAAGAAATCAAGAAAATAATCCTATTTCTATTACATCAAAAAGAATTGAGGCCGGGCATGGTAGTGCATGCCTGTAAGCGACAGTCTAGGAAGCCACGGCTAGAACAGGGGATCGTGGTTCGAGTCCCACTCCGGGCAATGTAGCAAGACCTACTACTTCCAGAAAAATAGCTGGGCGTGGTGGCGTGCACCTGTAATCCCAGCACCTGAGAAGCTGAGGCTGGGGATTGCTTGAGTCTGTGGTACCCCGGGCAATGTGAGTCTGCGGTTCCATGGGCAAAAATAGTGAGACCTAGTCTTAAAAAAAAAACAAACCTATGCTTCTAAGGACATTTGTATTACAAAGGAGCCAAGTGTATGCACTGCAGAAAGAAAAGTCTTTTCAAAAAATAACGTTAGGAAAATCAGACAACCACTTGCAAAAGAATGAAATTAGACTACTTTCATGTGCCATATTCAAAATATGGTTAGCTAAAATGGATCAAAAACTTGTGTAACACATGAAACTATACAATACATGAAAGAAAATAGTATACTTTATGACATTGAGTACATGGATGTCTTTGAGGATTCAACTTTCAACAGTGAAGGAAATAAAAGGAAAAATAAACAAATGGGACTTTGTCAGACTAATAAGTTCTGCACAGAAAAACAAACTATCATTTAAATGAAAAAACACTGAGTGGGAGAAGATGTTTGCGTATCATACGTCTGACCAGAAATCAGTGTCCATGATCTATAAAGAAATCATGCAACTCAACAACAACCCAAACCAAATAACCCACTCAAAACAGAAAAGCAGAAGAACTAAATAGATACTTCTATAAAGAAGAGATACAGATGGACAACAGAGAAATGAAAAAAAAGAACTCTCTTACACTATTGATGGAAATTTAGACTAATCTAACCCCTATGGAAAATGGCATGGAGAATTCTCAAATTACTAAAAATAGATATATCATAATAACCCAGCAGTTCTACTCCTAGGTATCTAGTCTAAAAATGTAAAACCTCTAATTTAGAGGATTATATGCAATCCCTGTTTATTGAAGTTTGTTTTTTTTTTTTTTTTTTTTTTTTTGAGACTAGGTCTTGCTATTTTTGCCCGTGGAACCACAGGCTCTCGTTGCCCGGGGTACCACAGACTCAAGCAATCCCCAGCCTCAGCTTCCCAGGTAGCTGGGATTACAGGTGCGCACCACCACGCCCAGCTATATATTTTTTGGAACTAGGTTTTGCTACGTGCCCCCTGTGCGACTCAAACCACGATCCCTGGACCCTGCCACAGCTTCCTAGGCTGCCGCTTACAGGCATGCACCACCATGCCCTGCCTGAAGTTCTATTTACAAAAGCCAAGTTAGGAAACAACCTATTCCCAATGATTGTTGAATAAATTAGGATGAGGTGTATACACACAATGCAATACTATGCAGCTATTAAAAAAGATGAACTGATAGAACTGGAGGGGTTATGTTAAGCAAGATACAAGTGAAGAAAAAACAAATACTGTGTAGTTTCACTTGTATGTACGGTAGAGAAAACCAAAATGGTGAGACAAAACCAAAACAATAACAAACCCTAGAAATTTGATTATGGCATTGAGGCTACCAGGGGGTAGGTGACCTAATAGACTATGACCAAGAACTGTGAATGGGTGTGGTGTGGTCATATATATCTGATGAGATGCAAAGCTGTATGACTGATTCATGTTTATTGTTTGAAATCAATGTTACATCAATAAAATAGTTTTGAAACTGACATTTGCATAGGTTATTTTTGTGGTTAAATAGTTGAATGTCAGCAATCTCATGTAGTTCATACTAATATCTTAGCAAAGTCTAAAATTAGCTTATCTTTATCTTTGAACATTTTATTATCACTTCTCTTCCAACTCTCATAGTATTATTATCCAAAGATTTATTTTCTCAATAGTAGGTGTTTCTTTTAATATTTTTATCAAGATATTTTGTTTTTAACCAAACTCAGAGATACAGAGAACAAATAAATTGGTGGTTAGAGTAGGGGAACGGGCAAAGAGGGTGAAGGTGATCAAGAGGTACAAACTTTGCGGGGCACAGTGGTGCCTACCTGTCAGCAACAGCTTATGGAATCGCGGCAGGGTCTGGGGATAGCGGTTCGAGCCCTGCCCTGGGCAATACAGCAAGACCTAGACCCAAAAAATAGCTGGGCGTGGTGGTGCGCGCCTGTAATCCCAGCTACCTGGGAAGCTGAGGCTGGGGATTGCTTCAGTCTGTGGTAACCCGGGCAACGTGAGCCTGCGGTTCCATGGGCAAAAGCAGCGAGACCTAGTCTCAAAAAAAAAAAAAAAAAGTACAAACATTTAGTTATAAAATAGATAAACCATAGGAATAAAAAACAGCATGGAAATTATAGTCAATAATGCTATACTGTAAATTTTAAAATTGTCAAAGTAATAGATTATTGTGAAGATTAATCTGCAGATCTCAAATCACTGTGTTGTATACTTGACTCTAATATAATGCATGTCAATTATCTTCAATAAAATTTTGTTTTAAAAATGGAATTGTTTAGAATTATTAAAATATTTGTTTATATTAACTATAGATTTACTGGTTTCCTCACTTATCACTTCTTGTTATTCAAATCCTTTGGAAACAATTTCGTTTTAAAAATTAATACCTCTTTTTTGTCTGAAAAGATCCTCATTTAACAACCCCAGTTTTTGTTGGTATTCTAAGTTAATTCTAGTATTTTCAGCACTATTGCAAATTGAGTGGTATGACTATGTCCTTGGCATTTGTCCTGCAAAATTTCGCATTTATTTCTCTTGGAACCTTAACTAGCTTCTTAATTGGGGTCCTCCTATGATGGTGTATATTTGAACCCCAAACTGATGTGCAGGGACGTTTGTGGTTATAAATTCTCATGGGTGACTCTCCCCTCTCCCCCCCCAACCCCACATCCATACACAGAGCCCAGGCTGTGGCGGACAGATTTCCTTGTCTTTTCTCTTTCTCAGTGGGTAGATGTTGTGCTTGTTCAGTCTTTTCCTGTAAGATGAGTTTGAAAGGGTTACTTTGCATAATTGGGAGTACTGTTCTAGTTTCAACCTTCCACTTAGCTTGAACTTTGTCTCCCCAGAGTGTCTCATAATAGACTGTGAGAATGGCAAGTGCCCCGGAGTTTCTTCAGCAATGGTTCACCATTCTGATTTTTAGCAGTTCACTTTGGCCTCTGGGAATTCCCTTTCCTTTTGTTAGCCCAGCTATGAATTTCAAAGGATGTCTATTTTTATCCATAATTTGTGGGCATTTTGTTTAAGAAAACTTTTCAGGTTTTATAATCTGTCATACTGTCTTGTATGGTCAATGATAATATTTATACAACCAGGCCTTACATGAAAAGAAAGCCGTAACACACACTGGCTGTTCATGCCTTGGTTTTCTTTCTTTCTTTCTTTCTTTCTTTCTTTCTTTCTTTCTTTCTTTCTTTCTTTCTTTCTTTCTTTCTTTCTTTCTTTCTTTCTTTCTTTCTTTCTTTCTTTCTTTCTTTTTTAATTGTTCATGTCTTGGTTTTAAAGTATATGCACTCATTGTCTTAATTCAGACACCTTGTTTGTTTGTTTTTTTTTTTAGAGACTATGTCTCGCTCTGTTGCCCAGGTACCCCAGATTCAAGCAATCCTCAGCCTCAACCTACCAAGTAGCTGGGATTACAGGTGCATGCCTGTAATTTGAGCTATTTTTTGAGACTAGGTCTTGCTATGTTGTCCCGGGCAGGTCTTGTACCTGCAGACTCAAGCGATTCCCAGTCTCAGCCTCCCATCCTAGGCTGGGATTAAAGGCACACGCCACCATGCCCGGCTCCTTGTTGCTTGTTAATGCCAATCTGGATCTTAAAAAAGGAGTATAAGGCCGGGCATGGTGGCGCATGCCCTTAAGCAGTAACCTAGGAAGCTGTGGCCGAGGCCAGGGATCACAGTTCAAGTCCCACCAGGGACTCATAGCGAGACTAGTTCCAAAAAAATATAGCTGGCCATGGTGGTCTGTGCCTGTAATCCCAGCTACCTGGGGAGCTGAAGCTGGGAATTGCTTGAGTCTGTGGTACCCCGGACAACATGAGCCTGTGGTTCCACCAGCAAAAATAGCAAGACCTAGTCTCAAAAAAAAAAAAAAAAGTATACTGAATTGGTGAAAGGAATAGAACACTGAGACATAGAAGGGACAGAATAAGAGAAGACCGAGGAATAAGGTCATAATGCTGGAAAGGGGCCTGATGAAAGGGTAGTTATGTGGTTTCAAGTGTCTTTGAGCTGAGTTTACATTTTATTCAAAGGACAAGGCACAGCCACTTTACATGCTTATTCCCCCTTTACCACTTTATATACATATGCAGAAGATTTATGTGTCTGACAACAATTATCCAGACTATGGATTTAAGGTACAATTTATGAGTATGCTACTTTGGAGAGATTTTTTTTCCCCTTTAAATAGAATGCAGCTATTTATTGTGTTTTTCCCATGTAAGACTATCTGACTTATAATTACCATTCTTTATTTGAGAATATGTAATTAAGTCCAAAGAAGTGAAGTAGGGCCGGGTGCGGTGGCGTGTTCCTTTAATCCCACCCTATGAAGGGAGGCTGAGACTAGGAATTGCTTGAGTCCACGGGTTTCAGATCCGCCTGGGGCAACATAGCAAGACCTAGTCTTTAAAAGTAGCTGGGTGTGGTGGTGCATGCCTGTAATCCCAGCTACCTGGTGGGATGAGGCTGGGGATCGCTTGAGTCTGTGGTACCCTGGGCAACATGGCGAGACCTAAAAAAAAAAAAGGAAGTGAAGTAACAAGCTGGGCTTGGTGGTGCGCACCTTTAATCCCAGGCTTGGGAGCCTGAGGCTAGGAATCACTTGAGTCCTTGGGTTCAAGACTACCCTGGGCAACATAGCAAGACCTAGTCTCTAAAAATAAATAATTTTTTTTAAAGTGCAGTAATTGGTTCAGGCACAGAACTAATATGTGTGAAATCAAATAGTAAATCAAATCAGATACTGACTTAATTCCCTATTCCTTTCTAGTGCATCGTGATTCCCCATTTAAACTTATAATTAAGAACTACAATACTGTAAAGGTGCTATTGATGATAACGAAATAGGAAAGTTTTGTCATAATTTTTTTATATTTAAAGTTTCATTTCTCAACAGAATAGAAAGTGTTTTGAAACTAGTTGGAAAGATAAGAACTGGGAAAGATGAGAAGAAAAGCTGAGGCACTGATCTAGAGCCCACATGTGTAGAGACAAAGCTATTATCTATCAAATGAAGACAGTAACATTTTCTGCTATGTAGAATGGATCTAAGAATTAATGTACTGTGCTATATGTGGTAAAGGTACTCAAATGAAATAATGAAGTTAGTAACAGTGTGGTGGGAAGGAGACAACAAACTTGAAAACTATTAAGAAAGTGAAATTGACACACTAAGTAGATTTATTAGTTTTAACAGGGCAGAGAAATTTCTAGCATGAGAAAGTAGGCCCATGACTGTGCCATTTATGAGATGGTATATCCGAGGAACAGGTGTGTTTATGTTTATTGAGCAACAGTTGGGTAGAGAGTGATTGATTCATTTTGGATATATTCACCTTGAACTTATATTGGAGCATCTAGCTAGATATCTAGTATATATTAGATTCGTTAGTTGATGGATGGTGACCTTGTCTGTGTAAATTTAAGTTACCTCTCTGTGCCTCAGTTTAATCATCTATAAAGGGAGAATTATAGTGCCTATTTTTGATGGATAAATGTAAAGGTGATCCATGGGTTTGAAGGAATAAATACATATATTTGAAAACTTACTGTTGCTCATGCAGATTCATTCTTTCAATCAGAAACAGTGATTCTGGAACTTTTGCATCAGAATCACCTAGAGTGCTGTTTGAAATGTCTATCTCTCACAAAGGCCACTTACTGAATCAGAATAAGCACTGGGTTTGGGTCCTTGAGAATAATGTACTTCATAGGGTTGCTTTGAATACTAAATGTGTTCATTTTTGTAAACTATCTTTCATATTACTTGTCATGTAACAGATATTTCATTTTTTTTTAAATTGATTTTCTTCTCTTCTTGAGTTACCTAACACAATGTCTAGCACATAATAATGCTGGGGACTATTTCTTTCATGTTACTATAGAAATGACCAAGTTAAGTTACTATGAAAATGACTGGAGTACTTCTTTAAGAAGAATCTTAGACATGAGCTACTCCAATTTATGGGTTAAATACTACTTACCTGGAAACTTTCAGGGAAGTACCTCAGGTTGTTTATGGGAGACAATTTTTATTTCTCCAGTTTTCTCTCCTACCACATCCAACAAAGTGAAGTTTGTTGATTTGACCTCAGTAAGATCTTTTAAATTTTTTCCTGTTGTGGCCACAGTTCTCTCACCAGGGCTCATCAATCTCCTACCTGGTCTTGCTGCTTCTTTTTCTTCCTTTTTCAAGCTTGTTTTTTTTTTAAATAGTTTCTAAAAGATAAACTGGTTATGTGACTATTCTATTTTGAAAATATTCATGACTTTCCATGTATTTCAAAATTAACTTTATTTTTTTTAATTTGCTTTATTTATTTTCTTGATACTAGGTCTCGCTATGTTGCCCAGAGTAGTCCCAATCCCCAGCCTCAGCCTCCCAAGTAGCTGGGATTACAGGCACCTGCCACCACGTTGGCTGCTTTTTCAAGACCAGGTCTCACTATGTTGCCTGAGATAGTCCCGAACCTACGAACTCAAGCGATCCCTATCCTCTTGCCTCCCAGTGGTTGGATTATAGGTGCGTGCTACTGTACCCGACTTTCCTGATAATTCTTAAGAAAATCAGCTCATTACTCCTTTCTCAGTATTTTTGTACCACTTTGTGCCTCTTTTTTTTTTGAGACTAGGTCTCTCTATTTTTGCCTGTGGAACCGCAGGCTCTCGTTGCCCGGAGTACCACAGACTCAAGCAGTCCCCAGCCTCAGCTTCCCAGGTAGCTGGGATTACAGGTGTGTGCCACCACACCCAGCTATTTTTTTGGAACTAGGGCTCACTACGGGCCCCAGGTGGGACTCGAACTGTGATCCCTAGCCCCGGCCGCTCCATAGGCTGAAGCTTACAGGCCCGGCCCACTTTGTGCCTCTTATAGCATTTAGCATAGTACACCTGTGATATCATGGGTGTATTAGAGTAACTGTTTCCCTAATAAGTGGTGAACTCCCAAAGGATAATAACTACGCATTTAGCACAGTGCCTGCAAATGGAAGTTCAATAAATGTTTGCTGCATTGAATTTTTCACTGTAAATTTCATTAGATATTCTTAATCATTTGTGACATTTCCTTGAAGTAAACTAATAATGTAATTCCTTTTTTAATTAATTTAGAAGGGGGGGAGAGACAGTTTTAAAAAAACAGAACCATCAAGAATATTCCTTATCTTCAACCAATGTCCTTGAAATAATAATGACTACCTCTTCCCAAAAGTCATTAAACAACTACTACTATATGCCTGATCAAATATAGGTTTTCCAGGGTCACACAAATAGTAATTTTTGGTTTCAAAAATTACTTTGGAACCAAAACTTACCTTACTCGAAAACTCCTATCTTATGCTATGTCATAATTGTCTTCACTTATTTCTATTGTAAAGCAAGTTATCTCATGGAGATAACTTTTCTACGTGGGAACATATAGGTCATTCTTTTATTTATCCTTTTGTTACAGTAAAAGGGGCTAAGAAGTGAGGTAAAACACAAGGGTAAAATTAAAACATAGTCAAAAATCAATTCACATCCAAAGAACTAAAGGAAATATAGAAACTTTAAGCCAACGCTTAGATTTGAAAATATTAAAGCTACAAAGCAACTCTATGAACAGTATAATATTCATACAATACTTATATAAATTCTTAAGTTAACATTTTCCATATCTGTTTTCTCTCTGAAAATACACACTCAAACACATTTGGAGAACAAATGATCAATACAATATTTTATCACGTCTCTCCTAAAAATATGAACATTCTCCTACGTGGCTATAGTACTATTATCACAAGCAAAGATATTATCAGATACAATATTATCTGATATAATCTATCTTCAATTTTCCCCAAAGTTTAAAATGTCCTCTATAATTATTGTTGGTTTTATTTTTATGTATAATATAGGCAGTAGGTATAAAGTGGAACATAATTCTCAGGATGCAATATGATTGACCAGACTGGAAGTTCGTGTGCTCAGGACTGTTACCTAATGAAATATAGATGGGCTTTCTTAAGATTTCCTGCTTGTGTGATTGTTTACTTTTGCTTTTGTTCTCCATTTACCGAGTCCTGGTTGAGTGGAAAGTCCATATTAAAATTTTCTACTTTGAAACTCCACCCATTTTTTTTTTTCATTATGAAAAATTTAAAAGCTATTTAACAAACTGGGGGGAAAATAAATTACGCAATCTAGATTCACTAGTTGTTAATATTAGCCACATTTGCTTAGTCTTCAGCTGGTACGCACTCTCTCGCAGCCCCCCACCTCCCTCCTTCCCTTGCTTGATAATTATTTTTGCCAAATTATTTGAAAATATATTGTAGACATTGTAACACTTGAACCCTAAATACTATAGCATATGTCTACATAACAAAGGCATTTTTGCCAAATATTATACTCAAACTTAACAGTCACAATATTAAATAACATCAACATCAGAGTCAAATGATAATGATTATTATAATAAATAATATCATTTCTAGTTTGCTTTCCTTTCCAATCTAGGATCCAGTCAAGGGTCATGCTTTACATTTTGTTGTGCTTTTTAATCACTTAAGCTAAAACTAGTTCCTTCCCATTTTTTGACACAGATAGTTTCTAATAGCTAGGTCATTTGTTACACAGAATCTAAAATTTAGATTTTTCTGATTTTTTTCCACCATGATTGGATTCTACTTGATCTTTTTGGACAGAATTTTTTCACAGGCAATTATGTCTTTAGTGCATTATATTAGGAGGCAAATAAAGGCACTTTGCCTAGTTACTGATGAAGTTAAGTTTAATCAGTTGGCTAAAATATTTTCCACCAGATATCGTCATTGTAAAAGAACATTTTCCCATTTGTAATCATTAAGTAATCTATAGAATAATAATTTGAAACTTTGTGAATATCTTGTTCCCAACAATCTTTTATCCAATGGTTTTAGTATTAGCTATGATACTTGCCTCGATTTATTATCTTAATAGTGTCAAAACACTGATTTTCCTAATTCCTTTTTTCTACGTACTTTCTAAAGCATTCCTTCTGCATTCAGGAGAAGAGTCATTAGACTCTTCTGTAAAGAAGAGCTCTCTGCCACCACTCTCACCGTTTTTATTCTCACTATTGGCTCATGTGTTCTTAGACACAATGAGGAGGTGCTGGCTATGAGTCACTGAGAGGCCCTCCTGAAGATGCTGGTGACTTGAACTTCTAGCCTCCAGAGCTGTGAGAAATAGTTAATACACCATTCTGTTTTTGGTATTTTCTTATAGTATCCCAGAGTATTTTAACCCATCACTGTTATTAATATTTTTGAGGTTTAAATTGTTGCAAATTAGGCCAGTGTCCTACTGACATAGTTCCATCTATTTTTGTCTGCTGCTTTGCTTTTTGGCATCACCTATGTATTTCTCTGGATTTAACCATTCTTCAAGAAGCCCTGTTTCCTTCTAGTGGAAATGGTATCTAGAAACCAACAGCTGTGTATCATTGTGTGTTCATTGCTACTGGAATGTCACTACATCTAAATCCTTTCAGTATATAAAGCCAGAAAATGTCTATGAGTGCATTTGTGTAGCATGGTGCATTCCTTTACCTTAGTCTCTTATTGTGGTCTGGTGTGATTGACACCCTAAATTCCATTCAACCCCAAATGACTGATGATGGCCTAGTTTGGGAATGGCTTTGTGGATTGGTTAGGGTAAAAGCCAAGTCATATAAATCTCCAAATCTACTGACTTAAAGAAGATGAAACAATATTTTTTTTTCTCTCAGAAAATATGACCAGCCTATGATGGGGAAAGGGAGGACAGCTTTGGGGAGAGAGAAGAAGACCCAGAATTTTTTTCTCTGTTGCTTTCTCATCTTCTAGAACATTTGAATGTCAAGAGCCAGTTGTAGCCATACCAGAATTCTAACTTGAAAGGAAGGAGAGAGGGAAGGAAAGTTCAAATTCAGTGTTGTAGGCCTTACCCTAGTCGTGGCATCATTTATCTTTTCTCATATTTCAGTGAATTTTTATTAGTGATAGTATTGTCATATGCGCATACTTACTTCCAAGGGAGTAACAGAAAGTCAAGTCTCAAAAAAAAAGAAAGTCAAGTCTCTAACGTGGCAATCATGAGCCCCGGAAAGACAGCTGAATGGATTTTGAAAGAACTAGCATAATTCTGTCTGCTGCTATGTAATGTGATGGTAGTATGCCATCAGTAGAATGGACTTTTGGAAAACATTTCTACTCTTCTAAAACTAGTAAAGAAACATTATTAGCTCTTACATGTTTTTACCACTTTGATCTTTTTGTTTGTATAAGATGTTTCCTTGATAAGTCTATGTTTTTTGGTTTTTGGCTTTTTTTTTATGCACTTAAAAATGCACTCTGTGTTTTTTGGTTTTTGGTTTTTTTTTAATGCACCCCCCCCCTTCTGAGAAGGGGGCTGTCAGCTTCATCAGAGTAGGCTATGGCACAAAAACAGGTCCCTGCCCTGGCAGAGGCAGGAAGATACTCTACTGTTAATTCAGGCAAGCAATAATGAGAATGTGGCTCAGCGTCCACAGGGGACAGATTCCAGAGATCTTTTAACCTTCACTCATAGATTCTGCTTTCATCACCAACAGATCCAGACGACAGCATCACTATTATTTACGCTCACTTTATTTTGGTAGAAGGAAGTGCTTCCTTGAAAGTATAACTTAGAAATGTTTTACTTTTAAATTTAACATAAAAAGGGGGAAATACCTGAGCCACATAGGATTTGACCTTGTTGTTTAGTTGGCATAATAGGTACTGGCTGGACATTTCCCCACAATTAATTGCTTTTCCCCAAGATAAAACAATAAGCCCTTCAGCCTTACATTGTATGATGTAAAACCTCTTAAAGAAGAACACATCAGTCATTCACAGAGGGAAGATAGGCCCTGAGGGATAAGAGGAAGCAGAGTGGGAGCTGGTGACAGCTGGTGGCAGGTTAATGCCTCCTCTGTAACAGAGGGATGCGCCAATCACAGATTCTGCTCAAGGCTGTGAGTAATCACCTGCCAACTCCTGGATCCATGGGCTTTTGCAGTTATCTTTCATTCCTCTGTACATGACACCCCAGCCCTGCACTGTAGCATGGAGTGGCTAGACTCATCGCTTGGGTTGCATTGATCCAGCAACTCAATGGGCTGAGGCTGTCTCCAGTCTGAATCTCCAGAGGATTGCAGTTTTGCACTGTCTTATGACCTTTCACTTGAGGTCTAGCCTTGTTTCCCTAAACTGGAATGTGAATTCCTAGAGGCTGGGGATCATGGTGGTCCTCACATTGGGTGTTATAACTTCTTTGTTTTGTTTTGTTTTTTTTTTTTGAGACTAGGTCTTGCTATTTTTTTTTTTTTGCCTGTGGAACCGCAGGCTCTTGTTACCCGGGGTACCACAGACTCAAGCAATCCCCAGCCTCAGCTTCACAGGTAGCTGGGATGACAGGCGCGCGCCATCACGCCCAGCTATTTTTTTGGAACTAGATCTCGCTATGGGCCCCAGGCGGGACTCGAACCGCGATCCCTAGCCCCGGCCGCTTCATAGGCTGAAGCTTACAAGCACGAGCCACCGTGCCCGGCTAACTTCTTTGTTAAATGGAGTCATTTAGTTACTCAGAGAAAAGTTCTCCATTCCTGTGTTTTAGTTCTAGTAAATGTTTCTTTTGGTAATAACCTGGAAAATGTTTTTAATTATTTCTTTCCTAACTTCAGCTAAGGGCAGTTCTAGGATGGCTCACAGAACTATGAAATGAAATGAGGTATCTAATGTCATCCTCTTTTATTCCTTAAGAAGCAATTTTTGTAATCAAGTGAAAAGATGTCAGTGTTTTTTGTTTTAAAAATGTATGGACATAGTGTCAATGGAAAATAATCTAACCTCCCTCCAATCTCTAGTCTTTGTGGGGAACAGAGAAAACTCGAGGCTAAGGTATTGTTCAGCAGTAACCTGGGTACTAACTCTGCATCCTTGGGGATGTACATTTACTGCTGATCACCAGTGTTCACTCTTTGATAGGCACATGTTCTAACGTAGAACACTCTTTGATACTACCTTGGACAGAAATGTATACAGTCTAGTGTAAATTATTTAGGAAATGGTTAATGATAAAAGCCTGAATATAAAAGGGTATTAGTGAGCAAGACTGGCTTCGTTATCAGTTCTGGAACATTCACCCAGAGAAGAATGTCAGTAGCAGTTGACATCCCACAGAGAGGTAAGGGGATATGCAGAAAGCCAAGTAAGATATGTTATGTCTGACTCTACTTTGTGAAACCACCTGGCTTCTGTTAAGTTCTGCTTCCATGGCTAAGTAAATCAGGAAGCTTTATCTATGTGGGCCTATTTGTGGTCTTTTCCTGCTAACCTAGAACATACTTTACTACTGCAATTTTAAAAAAGAACTATTTTGAAATGTTTTGGACTTATGGAAAAGCTAAAGAAAAGTACAAAGAAGCCTCATTTTTACCAAGATCTAAATGCTAACACTTTACATATTTTCTCTATCATCCTCTCCATTGATATTAATTCCTAAATACTTGTGTGACTTACCCAAAAAACAGGAATATTCTTTTTTTTTTTTTTTTTTTAGACTAGGTCTTAATATTTTTGCCTCTGGAACTGCAGGCTCATATTGCCTGTGGTACCACAGACTCAAGCAATCCCCAGCCTCAGCTTCCCAGGTAGCTGGGATTATAGGCACACGTCACCAAGCCCAGCTATATTTTTTGAAACTAGGTTTCACTATGTGCCCCTGGCGGGACTGAACCATGATCCCTGACCCCGCCTTGTCTTCCTAGGCTGCTGCTTACAGGATTGAGCCACCATGAGACCTGCATTTTTTTTTTATTTTCCATAAGACATTTTAGAACCATCTATGTTGTCATGTGCATTAATAGTTCATTCCTTTTTTAATTGATGAATAATATGCCATTGTTTAGATGCTAGTTGTTGAATCCATATCCAATATAGGTTATTCCCAGTTTAGGACTATTATAAATAAAGTTGCTATGAACTGTCATATGTTTTTGTGTGAACATGAATTCTTCTTTAGGATAGTCAGGAATGTGACTGCTGAGATGCATAAGTATTTATTAAACTTAATGAGAAAATGACAGACTATTTTCCAGAATCGTGTTAATTTTACATTTACATCTACCTAAACATGAAAGATACAATTTCTCGGTCCTGACCAGAAGCTGGTATCTCATTGTTTTTCTGTGCACTTCCATGGTGATTTATTATATCAAGTCTTTTCCTGGCCTTCATAGCCATCCTTGTATCTTCTTTGATAGAGTGGTCAGACTTTACCCATTTTAAAACATTGGATTGTTTTCTTATTTTTGTGTTTTGAGAATTCTTTATATATTCTGGGTACAAGTCCTTTGTCAGATGTGTGAATTACAAACAGTTTCTCCCAAACTGTAGATCTTCATCTTCTTAATTGTGGTTATAGAGAATATATACTATTGTTAGAGAACTGATAGGAGGTCAGTGTAACCTGAGCAGAGAGCCTGAAGGAAGTGGAATGCAATGGGAGGCAGCTGGGAACTTACAGCGCATGTTAAGGAGTTTGGCATTTAACTAAGGACAGTGAAAAGCCATTAAAGATGACTAAGCAGAAAGGTGACAGGGATGGATCTGTGTTCTGAAATGATCCTCTGGTTACTGTTTGAGGAATGGATACTTGGAAAGGGCTAATGTTTTATGAAGACCAGTTAGAAAATCTATGGCAGTAGTCCACACAAGAAATGATGGCAGCAGGGCATGGTGGTGCATACCTGTAATCCAAGCGCTGGGGGCAAGAGGAAGGGATTGCTTAAATTCACGGATTCAAGACTACCCGGGGCAACATAGCAAGACCTGGTTCTTGAAAAAGCACCCAGGTGTGGTGGCGGGCGCCTATAATCCCAGCTACTTGAGAGACTGAGGCTGGGAATTGCTAGAGTCTGCGGGATATGGACTGCCCCGGGCAACATAGTGAGACCTAGTCTCAAGAAAAAAACAAAACCAAAAAGAAATGATTGTAACTTAGATCAAGGTAGTGGCAGAAGAGATGGAAAGGAATGGGCAGGTTGAAGAGACAATAAAGAAAAAATATCTAGCTAATACACATTACATCCAATTCTTGGGGAGGGAGAGAGGATGTTTAGTATTTCAACACTGTATTTGTTGCTTAATAGTAGGGCTTTCTTAGATGTCCTTTATTTAAGGAATGTTTCCCTCTGTTTTGCAGAAAGTTTTAAAAATCATAAATACATGGTGAAATTTGTTGAATGCTGTTTTGAAGCATTTGAGATAGTTACATTTTCTTCTTTACATTGATTTATGAATATTGAACCTACCTTGAGTTTGCTAGTGCTTTACTGAAGATTTTCATGAAATGCATAAGATACTTTATCAGTGAAGTCATATGTATCCAGAATTTTGATTATGGAATGGCTTTAAGTTATAAATTCAAATTCTAACAGATGTAGGAATATTCAGATTTTCTTGTATTTATTTCTTATAAAATTTTCTCTTATATTACTTGGGTTTGTTTTGTTTTTTTTTGAGACTAGGTTTTGCTATTTTTGCCCATGGAACTTCAGGCTCATGTTGCCTGGGGTACTGCAGACTCAAGCAATCCCCAGCCTCAGCTTCCCAGATAGCTGGGATTACAGGCACGCACCACCATGCCCAGCTATATTTTTTTGGAACTAGGTCTCACTATGTGCCCCCAGCAGGACTTGAACCGCAATCCCTGGCCTGGCCGCAGCTTCCTAGGCTGCCGTTTACAGGCATGCGCCACCATGCCCAGCTTCTTATATTACTTGTGATGCATTTGTTTTTCAAGAAATTTGGCCATTTCATCTCAGTTGTCACACTTATTAGGTATTCCTAATATTTTATTATTAATCTCTTAGGATCTATAGTGATGTCCCCTTTTGACACTGGCTATTTATGATTTGTGTCTTTTATTTTTCCTGACTAGTCAGTCTTGAAGAGTTTTATTAATTGCATTCATCTTTTCAAACAACCAGTTTTTGATATGTTGATTTTTCTCTCATTTCTTTTTTCTTTTCTTTCTTTCTTTTTTTTTTTTTTGAGACTAAGTCTTGCTATTTTTGCCCGAGGAACCGCAGGCTCACGTTGCCCAGGACACCACAGACTCAAGCAATCCCCAGCCTCAACTTCCAGGTGTACTCCTCCATGCCCAGCTATTTTTTGGGGACTAGGTCTCGCTATGTTGCCCTGGGCAGGTCTCAAACCAAGATCCCCAGTTCCAGCCATGACTCCTTAGGATGTCTCTTACAGGCATGCACCACCGTGCCTGGCTTTCCTCATTTCTTGCTTCAATGATTTATACACATAGGTTCATTATTTTGCCTTACTTTGATATAATTTGCTTTTCTTTTCTAACTTTTTAAGATAGTTTAGATCATTCTAGTCATTTTTTCTACTATAAATAAGTACTGATAGCTGCAAATTCCTAAATTTAGTTGTAGTTGCAAATTTTAGTATATTTTTCCTTTATTCTTCAGTTCAAAATATTCTGTCGCTCAAATTCCAGTTATTTGTCACTCTTCTAAATATCTTGTTACGTTTTTGTTTTTTGTTTTGTTTTGTTTTGTTTTGGAGACTAGGTCTCGCTTATTTTGTGTGGGGAACCTCATGCTGACATTGTCCGGGGTACCATGGACTCAAGCGATCCCCAACCTCAGCTTCCCAGGTAGCTGGGATTACAAGCCTGCACCACAATGCCCAGCTATTTTTTTGAGACTAGGTCTCGCTATGTTGCCCTGGGTGGTCTCAGGTCTCGAACCCGCAGACTCAAGCCATTTATAGTCTCAGCCATGCTCCATAGCTGTGCTTAAAGGCATGCGCCATGGTTTCCGGCTGTTATTATTACAAGTTTTATCTGTTTTGTCAGATGTCATATTATATATTATTTCACTTCTCAAAAATTTCTTGATATTTACATTATAGCATGACATTTACTCTTAGTGAATTTCTCAGGTATACTTGGAACATTCAGTATTTGTATCAGACATGCACATTCTGTAGTTGTTGGGTATAATAACCTACAAGATAACTATTAAGTCAAATTAATTAGTGTTGTTTAAATCCTCCATTTCCTAGATGGATTTTTTTCCTACTTGTTCTGTCAATTACTGAGAAAAGGTTAAAGTTTCCAACTATGATGATTTTGTCTATCTCCTTAGTTATGTTGTCTTCATGGTTTTGTAGCTCTATTACTAAAGTGTACAAATTTAGGGTGTTCTGTTTTTCTTTATGAATGGGCCCTTTAGGATCACAGCATGACATTCTTATCTCCAGGGGTGCTCTAAGTCTACTTAACCTGGTATTAATATAACCACGCTAGCTTTTGTACTGTATTGAGCTAAGTGCAACTCTCTATGGTTGTTAGATTTAGTACTTCGAAATGTCATGAAAGTTATTCCCTGGGTCTAGTATCCTAATAAAGTGCATTAAACCAGAAGTTAAATGTATTTCTATTCAAACCCCAGCTCCACCACTTATTGTGAAATCTTGGCCAATGTGTATATATTTTATGAGCTTAGTTTCCTTGTCTATAAAACAGGAAGAATGGATGTGTTAGTATTACTTTATAGGATCATTGTGCAGATCCTATGGAGTAATTCCTATAGATATATTATGAAAACTGCAACTCTAAATGTGAAATATTATTCCAAGGATTTAATAAATACTCATTTGCTCTTATGTTTTTACAAATACATAAATTTATTTATGTGTTTATTTGTTTATTGAGGCTAGGTCTCGCTATGTTGCCTGAAGAACCACAGACTCTTATTGCCCAGGGTACCCCGAACTCAAGCAACCCCCAGCTTCAGCCTCCCAGGTAGCTGGGATTCCAGGCATGTACCACTACACCCAGCTATGTTGCCCTGGGCGGGTCTTGAACCTGCAGACTCAAGAGATTCCCACTCTCAGCTTCCCGTCCTAGACTGCGATTAAAGCCATGCGTCACCGCGGCTGGCTACAAATACATAAATTTAAATTCTCCTTCCTCTAAGCCATCTTTAGAGATGATTTGGTCATTTGTTGTCTCCCTGATACTTTCAGCATCTAAAGTTCTCTTAATTATCTCTGTGATTAGAATGTACTTCATACATAATCACTGCATCAAAGTGTACTCCTGTTCATACTTCAAGACCCATTTAAAATAGCATGTCTTCTATAATTTTTTGCTCATACTGTCTCCCTCTTCTGAGTCAACGGTATTTTGTAACTATTTCTACACGTTAACTACCTCAGCTAACCAAAACTCCTTCAAGGATTATCTAGTTCACCTCAGTATTTCCAGTGCTCTAGCATATGGAGCCCCTCACAGAGCAGATGCTAAGTAAATGCTAACTGAATGAAATGATGGTGATAGGCAGGTCAGGTGAGGATGGCTGTGTCTCTGAATTTCACTGCTGACAGCATCATTCTTGTACAGACATATAGCTGGTGAAACCCTGTAAATAGGGTGGTATTTGTCAAACTCTAACACATTGTCTTTGCTGAAGTGGAAGGAGTTCAGAAGCCACCATCCTTCAATGTTGAATTACCATTCATTAAACATCTTTTTTTTTCCCCATTAAACATCTTACCTCAAATAACCCTGAGAGAATATGTAAAGACTTTACAGAACAATAAGTAGGCTTTAAAGTACCAATAGTTTTCCTGTAGCTTATGAAAAAAGATCCTTAGGAAAAGGGGACAGGTAGTCTTACGAAATCTTTCCAAAAGTCCGAATTTTGGCATGTTGTGCAATTATTTTCTTCTCCCACTCCCTAAACTGTCACGACTCCAAACATACTGAGCTACCTGTAGTTCACTAGGTTTTTTCTTTCCTCTAAGCCTTCACACACACTGTGTTTGGAATATCTTGTTTCCCTGATTACCTTTAATCTGGCTAATTCCTGCTTGTCCTTTAGGTCTCAATTTAAATGTTACCCATGATCGGATCCTTTCCCTGACCACCTGCCCTGACCCCCTGCATCTAGATTATGCACTCTTTCTCTGTTTGCACAATATCCTGAACTTACTCCCAAGTAAAACTTAGAAAACTATTGAGGTTTCTGTTTAGTCTTTTGTATTTTTCACTTGACTTAGAGTTCCTTCTGGGCATACCATATCTTGTTCTTTTCAGAGCCCAGAATGGTGTTTGACACAGAGTTGACCTCAGTAAATGTTTCTTCAGTGAATGAGTAGGTGTGTGTGTGTGAGTGAATGAATGAATGAACCCCCACAGGAATGTTGATTGCCAAGATTAAAAACTCAGGTCAACCACATACCTTTACTTTCCACATCTAGCATTCTCCTGGTGTGCAGCCGGCAGATGTGGAGGAGGTGGTCAAGCAGGGTGTGCAGACCCTAGTGATTGGCCGAGGGATGAGCGAGGCCTTGAAGGTAGGTATTGGTTAGCATGGCATTTCCAAGACGACTAGTGGGCTCTTGGACCTTCACCTTATGGACATGTCCTTAATGGGAGCTCATATCCATAATCCCAAACCCTTATTTTGTGACCCATCTGATGGCCCAGGATGAAATAATGGTACATACACATCTCTTCTTCATCAGGGTCGGTCTCATCCATCTCCACCTAGCCCTCGACCTGTGTTGTTTCAACTATTTCTCAGGAATTTCTCAATTCTGAAAGTTCTCAAACTCTATGACTTGGTTCTTTATATTTTGTAGTAATTTTTATAGTACGTTATTGTATCTTTTTTCTTTTCTAGGACATATTCAGGTTTTTCCTTTTCAGAAAAAAAAATATTTTTATTATAGAAATAGTACATGGTTATTGTTAAGAGTCATTGCAGAAATATAGGAGTAAAAGTTGAACAATGTCCACTCTTTAATCTCTGTATTTGGTGTTTACTGCTCTAGTTTTCTCTATGCACCTGTAAATAGATACACTTATACTTACAAATATATATATTTACAACTATTTTTACATAAATAGGATCATATTACACATATTGTTCTGTAGCGTTTTACTCACATCATTACATTATGGGCAACCTTTAATACCAATATATGGAGAACTATCTCATTTACCCCATTTATAGATGTTACAAAACTCAGCTCCCTGCTGAAGGTGCTTTTTCTATTTATATTTTTTTGTATATTTTTCTATTTTTAATTTTATTTATATATTTACATATTTATTTTTTACATTTTTAATTTAACCTAGCTTTTTTCTCAGTAAAATTTCTCCCTCCCCGATCCCCATCCACCCTTGTTAAAATAACTTCTATCTATAAGGCTATCGTTATAAAATCATTCAAACATACAGAAAATATAGGGCATTTAAAAAAACTTTATTCAGCGCTCCTACTGATGAGCCACTCTAAAATCTATTTGTAAATAGGTATCTAGCACCTTTGCACATGTCAGACATCATCCTAGGCAATGGGGATAATGCGATAGACAGAAACCAGATTCCTGGCCCTCATGAAAAATAAAAAGGAGATAATTAAAGGTCACAATAAATACTATGAAGAAATACTGATTTATGAGGGGCTCTTCTAAATGGGGGGAGGGTCAAGAAAGGCCTTTCAGAGAACACATTTGAGCAGCAATATATATATATATACATTAGCTAACTTTATCCCCACACCAACCCCATACTGTAAGATTTATTATCCCCATGGTACAGGGGAAGAAATTGGGATTGAGAGACATTAAATAGTTGATATCAAAGTCTCTTGGTTGGTACAAGAAAAGTTAGAACTTATCGTCAGTCTTAACTGACTATACCTTACCTTACCTGAATTCTTATACTAATCCTATGAACTAGACAGATATGATCACCCGTTTATGTAGACATGAAAAAAAAGGCTGATAGAATTTGTAATACACTTACCCAAGCTCATGCTGCTAATAAAGACTTAAATCTAAGACTAACCCCAAATTCCATGCTCTTTCCATTTCTGTTTCTCTTGAGCTTTATATGTACATGACACTTTTGCCAGATTTTTAGAAGCCTTTTTGATTCCTTGGAGCTCACTGCCAAATTTTAGACTGGTGACATGCTGGATGAGTAAGTAGTGACAGTTGTCACCATCCAATCATGGAGAGTGTATTTACCTCATGGTAGGAAAAGAAACCCCACTATGCCCTTCTCCCTGTCTAATCTTTTTCGCTCCTCCCAGGTGCCTCCATCAACTGTGGAATACCTCAGGAAACAAGGCATTGATGTCCGGGTGCTTCAGACAGAGCAGGCAGTGAAGGAATATAATGCCTTGGCTGCCCAAGGTGTCAGGGTGGGAGGAGTCTTCCATTCTACTTGCTGATGGAGACTTAGGAAGAGAATAAATTGCTAAGCAACGGTGCCTGTGACTATTACTTCTACCTCTTCAAACTCGCCTCCCCAAGCATTTTGAACAGCTGCTATGCCAGGTCCTGTGCCAGGCTTGGGTATGCATGGATACACAGGCAAGATCCCTGTCCTTGGGGGTGAGGGGTGAGGAGTGGGGTAGACCAGAGTAGGGAAGGTGGCCTGAGAAATAAGGAGAGGACAGCCTAATAATGTGGTAAATGTTGGACAAAAGGCAAAAATAATGTCTTTTGCTTTGAGGAACAAAGAAAGGTTTTAGTGTATTAACAGCACATTGTAGTTGGTGCTTCGGAACATTTAGCCATCAATTCAAACACTATTTATTTAGTACCTTACATGCCAGGCACTGCTATGAGTTTCAGAGAAACAGCAATAAAAATCTTGTCAACATAAAGCTTATAATTCCAGTGGGAAAATACACAAGTAAACAACTACAGCGTGTAAACAGACTCCACTATAAAGAATAATAAAGCCAGATGGGAAGACAGAGTGATGGGACTATTTCAGGTATGTGGTCAGTTTCTTTGTGCAGATGACATATGAGCAGAACCCAAATGAAGGAGCATTTCAGCTAAAATAACAGTACAAGGAGATATACAAACTTGGGTCAAGACAGGCTGTTCCAATAACTAAACCTGAGCCTCACCAGACAGTTCTGAGCCTCGGATGCCCTCATTATAGAATGATGAGGTGGACTAGATACTGGATCCTTTTAGTGGTCCCTCCTGGCTCAGATAGTCGTTGTATTAAATACCAGGTAATCTTTGTGAAGTCTTCAAATTGAGTGATGAAACTGTAATAAGTGATTAGTGTCACCTTATTTTCCATCCCCCCACTTTAAAGAGTTATGAGCATGGTATTTCATATCAAATAACCTTGACTTTGAACTATGGCTTTCTGTAAGTTACTGTTTGGACATTTTTCTATTTTACTGTTCTCATCTGTGAAATAGAGAGGACATTAGCACCTGAAGTTACTGGAGTTATATAATGAGGTAATTCAGAGGAAGTCTTAGCACACTGCTTGGCATGAAGCAAGGACTCAATAATTGCAGCCATTGTTGTCATTACCTATTAATGGGGCGGCTATATTAAGGCAACTGCAACTAGTTTTAGTTTATGGTTCTTAATACAGAATCTTATTACCTCACAGATTCATAGAACGTTTGAACCTATAGAATCGATTCTTGCCTCTCTCTTTTATTCAGTAATTATCTTCTGTGCTCTTTTACTGAGATACTCTAATTGTCTATAAACTCTGATTGCTGGGCCCTGGAGCTGCAGGAATGAGTAGCAGGGTGTTATATGGGAGGGACAGATACGTGTTAACATTTTAATAGTTACAAGTTCAGTGGTGGCACAAACTTACCCTATTAGGATGGAAGAAAAATTAGGGAAGACATCACTAAGAACATACTAGCTGAGTCTCAAAGAACATACTCATGTACTCTTTAAACGTTTGGCAACTGGTTGACTAGCCATTTAATATTTAATGGTCCTTATCAAGGACAAAACTAAACACTCCAACTCAGCCCTCACTGAAACCACACTACAGAAAGCTGACTTTTGTTCCATATGGTCCCAATCAACTGATTGGCCAAACTGGGCGCCTGACCTAAGGGAAGCCTACCCATAGATTGAACAGCAATTTAAGATACGGGTGGGCAGGAAAAAAAAAAAGAGGTACCAAACGAACCAAACCATTGGATTTTTCGTAGTTCACCCAGCAAATAAGTGGTAAAGTCGGGATTAGAACCCACTACTGTGTCTTGTCTCTTTCTACCATAAACATCCTTAGGAGGCCCATGGCAGTGAGATCTTCATAGACCTGATACCCTTAAGACAGGGTAGGGAGTTTGGGGCAGTTTTGCTTAGTGGTCTTTCCGCAAGCTCTCAAGTGAGCAGATGACAAGATCTTTCTAGATCAGTTCCCTAAGACCAGGCACCTAGGAGGGTTGTTTGATAAAATTCAGACTGTTTCTCTAGTGATTTTTTTTTTTTTGTCAAATGTGAAATGAGACAGCTCCAGTGGGTGTTGGATTCGGTGTGGGTGTAAGCACACTGTTCCTGTCTCCACATTAAAGAGAACTTAGTACAAGCTTTTTAGAGACAAGTATCTGGCAGTGAGATTATTCCATTTTATATGGAATCTGGTAAGATTCTGGTAAGAAACAGTTCCTACTTCGGAATTTGTTCTACATGGTCGTTCTAGAATGTACAGAACCTAGAGAGAATGTACGATACAGTTAAGCCCTTTGGTTCCATTTGTATGTAGTACAGCTACAACTCACTCTGCCCACAATTTCTATGAGCTTGAGTGGTTTCTAAGATGAGGATTCTGCCAAGTGCTACATGTGTGTCCATGTTCCCCGTAATTCTGTTTGTTGAAACCAGTTGTGTCAGAGCCAAAGTCCCTTCAGAAACTTGAATCTCACCGGGCACGGTGGTGCATGCCTAGGTGCATGTAACCTAGGAAGCCACGGTGGGGACCAGGGATCACAGTTTGAGTCCCACTCGGAGACACGTAGCGAGACCTAGTTCCAAAAAATATATAGCTGGGCATGGTGGTGAGTGCCTGTAATCCCAGCCACCTGGGAAGCTGAGGCTAGGGACTGCTTGAGTCTGTGGTATCCCGGGCAATGTAAGCCTGCAGTTCCATGGGCAAAAATAGCGAGATCTAGTCTCAAAAAAAAAAAAAAAAAAAGAAACTTGAATCTCAAGGCTGGCTTTTACTTTGTGCCACCATAGAACTGTTTGCTTGGATTCATATGCTTACGCGGGCTTTCCCTGCCTAGTATATAGCAGGAGTTGCTAGGAGTACTAAGACAGACATTTTTACTCTTCAGGTAGTGATGATATGGAAGATACAAACTGGCATCATTCTGCTGGAGATGTTTTATCTCAATAATTTGTTTTTACTAAATCTGTCAATTCTTTACACATCTATATAACTTTTGGGATACATTTTTACTTCTCTATATGTACACACACATCACTCACCCTCTACCAAACCTAACTGCCAATGCCTCATTCCCTTCTTTTCCCTGTTCCCTCTGGCAGCCAGTGTAGTTTTCACTAAGTCTAAGAACTGCTTTTGCTGTACTTTGTCAGTTTACACACACAGATGTATGTGTATATTGTTATTTATATTTCACAGAAGTGATATCATGGTATCTTTCACTTTGACTTATTTCACTTGGCAAGTCACCCCAAGGTCCATCCCCAAAGAAACGAGCTCTTATTTTTGTCTCAGTAATTTAATTTACTTTAATTACCAAGAATTTTTTTTTTTTTGAGACTAGACTAGCAATCCCCAGCCTCAGCTTCCCAAGTAGCTGGGATTACAGGCACACACTACCATGCCCAGCTATATATTTTTTTGGAACTCGCTGTGTGCCCCAAGTGGGACTCGAACTGCGATCCCCAGTCCCTGCCGTGGCTTCCTGGGCTGCTGCTTACAGGCACGCGCCACCATGCCCGATCTAGCTATCAAGATTTTTTTAATTGGGTAATTTTTACATACAAATGCAGATTTCTGGAAGAAGTAGATGATCTGATGTTACTAGGCCACATTTATAAACAAATGAGTGGATGTAACACTGCATTCTGACATAAAATGTGCTGATTCTTCAAGTCTCCATTTTCTTCCCTAAAATGTTTTGCTCCTTTTGCCTGCCTTTATTTAGACGTTTGCTACAAATACTCTGCTTTGAAAATGTTTAGGAGCCTATGAGAAGGCACAAAGAGGCAATCATCAAGCCCACAGGAGATAGAGCTTTCAGAATGAGGCTCTGTCTTGAAGAAAGGCACCAAAGCTGACAACCCAAAGAGCAGAAGTTCAAAAGATCAGTCATCTTGTATTTGAATGAATAAAGGCCTTACTACTCCTAACTGTACTCCTAACAGTGATTTAAATGTTAAGTCTCACTTCCCTGATATGGGGACTAACAGTCAGGTAAGGCCCTGCACAGTGAACACCTCTGGAGTGCTTACTGTTCTTACACGTAAGTCCTCCCAACACTGGAATCATCAGAGCTGAGTGAAAATATTTTTTACACTGGATGCCTTTTCCCAAAATCCTTGTTTCTGTCACCAAATATGGCCTTTTCTATTATTTTGGTTGTAAGGATAGTGGGAGATAAGATAAAGAACTGCCCTCAGGGTGCAAACATAAATTCTTCAACTTCCATTCAGCCCTTGGCCCAGAGTCAGGAAGTGAGCTTCTCAGCAGGATAAGGTTTCTAAGGCCATCCAGGAACTGTCAGTGCAAAAGTCTAGCTCTCGAAGCCACTCTGGAGCTGGCTATGGCAAACAGGCTGTTACTTTCAGAAATAAGGTTATGGCGCCAATAATCCTGGGGCTTCACTGCGATGGCTGGAAAGCTGCATCTTCATCATGTTTTACACCTGAGGAATGGAAGCATGTGTTAAACTGTCTGGATATATAGCCACACAAATTCTTGAAGCACCAGGAAGTAATACAAGTTTGGTGTTTTCTCAACTTTATTGTGGGTGGAGGTATGGGGAATATCTTGAAGGTTTTTTTTTTGTTTGTTTGTTTTTTTAATGCAGAATAACTTATCCTGTGTTTGATAACAGATGAGACTGAGAGGGTTATGTTCCTCCTTACGCCTCCACACCATTTCCAGGTAAAGCACTCCAGGCTCCTGGCTCCAATACCTAGGAGGAACACTAGACCACTGCTATAAAGACATACTGCAACTCAGCGCCTCGCCGGTTTGGGCATTATGTAAACTTTCACTGGCTTGCTGAAAGGGATATTGCCCTCGATGCCGGTTTCCAACTGGGGTGACACCTCACCACCCTCGATCCAGAAGGATTTTGGAATACGTGAATTGGAGTTGTAGGCCAGCAGTAGCCTCACTTCCACCTGGCATGGTTCTGAGGAAAAAAAAAAAAAAA
>PVHY01015195.1:0-36535 GCA_004024945.1 Uropsilus gracilis
AGCACCCCTGCCCCCAGGGCCTGGTCTCCAAGCTTCTCTCTCCTTGGAAGGCGCATCCTGCCTTCCAAGTTCATTGCGAGACTGGAACATGCTGCGTCCCCCACTGATGCCCCGGCTTGCCGTGGACTCGGGCTCAGGCAGGGGGTGTCCCTGCAGGACGGCGGGTGAAATCCCTCTTTGTGTGACCTTCAACGTCTTGCCTTCAAAATCCTGCCTCCAGCTACTTGGGGCACACGCCTACCAGGGGAGCTGGGGGGCGCGGACGCCTCTAGTCTTCACTCCTGTGGAGTCGCTCTTGCTGTACACAGACCTCAACACTGCCCCCCCCCCCCCCCCGTCCTCAGCACCGCCCCCTCCGCTGGTGGCTCTCACAGCTGCATTGTCACTGCAGACCGGGTGACTCCTCGTCCCCATCATCTGCGCTGCATCCAGCCAAGTCCTGTGCCCACACGGTCCAATGACAGCTGAGGAGTTTGTCTGAGGGCTGGCTGGGTTTTAGGTTGTCTCTCTGTGCTATTGGCATTGCACACCTGACCAGAGAGGAGGTGACACCCTTGTGTCTTCTTCGATCCCCCAGCACAGGGCAGGAAGTACATGGTGAGTCTTCGTCCCCCAAAGGTGAGGCCTGTCTCTGCACTCCCAGCTGAAGGGATGGGGGTGGGGGGTGGGGGCATTGGCTTTGGAGAAGATGGGGCCAGGGATGGGCCAGGGCACATCTCGGCCCGCATCCTTCCCTGATCCTCGTGGGCAGTCAGCCTGATGCCCTGCAAATGGTGGGGCGACATGGCACAGTGGCCCTTCCCCGCTCAAGGCGCTTTCTGCTCCCCGTCACCAGGGCTAAAGTGGCGCTTTAAAAATGTAGGTCAGGATGAAAAGAGATTTAACTTTTAATGTTGGAATTAAAACAGCATGAGCAAATGCTTTGAAGACAATAAAAAAAAGAAAAAAACCTACAGGATATTCCCTGAAACAATCATTTCTAACTATTTTCCTCTGCATTTCATAAATAATAAATGTGTTAAAAAATATCCCATAGTAACACATGCTCTAATAGACTAGTTTATGCAAGCTGGGTAGAACTCGAAGAATCCCTAAATGTGAGAAAAATTGAATTGGGTGGGACTTTTTTTAAGCGAAGAATTAAATTTGCCCGCACCGTGCAGACCTCTTCCCTCACAGCTATAGTCATAACTGGATTTTTAAGCTCCCTGAAAACATTGCGGTTTGCAATAAAGGAAAGCGCCGTATCAGAAACTGCTTAGAATACAGAAAAGCCTGCTCCGGGCCGTCTACACCGAGGGCTGCTGTCTACCTGGAAGCGGACGGCCGCATGGGTGGATGGCACAGTGATCATGCGCTCACGGGTGCCTGGAGGCCCTGCAGCCTTAATACCAACCCAGACACAGTGAGACCCCTTCTGAGTGATGGGGAAGGCAGTGTCCCCAGCTTTTTGACCCCTCAGCCCACCTGTTGGCCTCAGCCTCCTTCCTCTCAGGAAGGTCAGCAGCCTGGTGCTGGGAAGAATGGCCAAGCATGGCCCCTGCTGGTCCTGAAGGCCACGGGGGTCCCGGAGGGGAGAAGGGGTGCATCAGGTGCTGTAACTTGTGATGTGTGTTCTGACGTGAAACCCTGGACTTACTGACTCACTTGGGATGTGGCTGTGCATGAGTGTTGTGTCTGCATGCGTGTGACTGTGAGTGCATGTGCTGTGTGTGGATGTACGTGAAGATGATGGGGAGTGTATGTGTAGTAAATGCGTTCCTCGCATGTGTGCTTCTGTGTGAGCAATGGATGAGTGTGAGTGTATATGGGTACCTATGATAGTGTGTGCATGCATGTGGCTAAGTGTGCACATGTGCACACACATGTGTGGGTGTGCATGTGTGTAGATGTATGTGTGAATGTGCTAAGTGTGTGTGAGTGCAGGTGTGTCTGCATGAGTGCAGGTGAGTGCAAAGTGTGTGTGAGTGCAGGTGTGTCCATGGCACTGGAACAGCATCCCTCTCAGTGACACCTACTCGGGCACCCGGCACCCTGCTCTTTGTGAGGGATGCGCGATGGGCCACAGCTCTGAGCATCTGCTGTGATGATGGTGATGGTGGACAGTAGCTGATGCTTTTCATTGTTGTTGAAGGAGAGCTGAGCAAGTCTCCCTAAAACATGCCACCTTGGCATGGTGATTATTGTGAGCTGAAGGTATTAAGACCCAGCAGACACAGGAAAATTCTTTACCTGCCACTTAGCTGCCTACAGGAAAGATCTATTTCCCTGTTGTGGGTAGGAGCTGCAGCTGCCATAAGCCAGGAAATAGACCTGGGGAGGGTCCTCTGGGGGTGGGAGCCACATCCAGGGCTTTCTTCTGCCAACATGGTATCCGCACAACAGCTGCCCCTGGGGTTGCCCTTCTCCCCTTGCAGCCCAGACCTGCAGCCTTTGGCCACAGGAGATGGCATATCCAGCTCCCTGCCTCTCGGCCTGGGGGGCTCGTGTCTCGGTGGCTCTCCTGAACATGCATGCAAAGGTGGAGCTGTTTTCCTCCTGCTCATCTGTTTTAGGTCACTGGAATGATTAGACCAGCCCCATAACCTAGGGGCGTAAAGGAAACCACACCCACCCCGCTCCACCCCTGAATTGTGTGTTTGTGTGTGTGTGTGTGTGTGTGTGCAGAGAACTGAGACTCCACACACACACGCACTGTACAATGTCAGCTTCCCCTGACCTTGCACTTCAGTCACTTGGAGGTGAGTTTCCAAGGGATCCCACTTGGACGCAATGTGCAGAGAGGCCCGGGTGCCTGGTCCAAGCCAGAGCCCAGACCAAGGAGTCTGGGCCTCCTTGGGCCAGTCAGACACTCCCAGACAAGCAGAGCAGGGGCTGTGGGCAGCCATCAGGGCACGGGGACACCAGGACTGGCAAGAAGCAGGTGTAGCAGCAACGGTGCTGACTCAGCAGATTCACATCCTTGGCCGAGTCTCCCTACGGGCGGGTTAGGGGGTTATAATCACTTCACATGCTCCGGGGCTCTGGGGGCTGTCACCGGTGGTCGTACCAGGCTGGCATGGCAAAGACAGGATGAGGGATACTCAAGGAGAAACTGGCTGCAGACCAGTAAACTGAGTCCTCCCGTCGTGGGTTGGTCTCTAGACCCCTGGGCTATAGTTTGTGGGTCACTGGGTGTCTGCAGGTTCAGTATCCCCTACTTCCCCGGCCATCACGCCTTGGGAAGACAAGGTCTGCACATACACACATGGGAGGAGCTTCATGGCTGAGTTTGAGGCTCTTTCCAGGAACTCACACCACCTCCTCCCCACTCCTTCAGCCACCCCCTTTTTCCCCCACCCCACCTTCTTACTTCAGGCAGCCTGACCTCATCCTCCTTCACATCTCTGGCCTAAAAGCACCACTGCTGGCTCTAGAAGACTCTTTGCGCTCCCCCCTCCAGTTTCTTCCCTCTTCCTTCCCCCAGCTCCCCTCTGGTCCCCCTTCACTCCCTACCCAGTGGTTTACAACCTGGGTGTGAGCTTTGAAAAGCCCCGATGCTCCAGGGTCCCCCAGACCAATGAAAAGAGGCTCCCAGGGGGCATCTCATGCCCACAGGAGCAGCCAGGGGCATCTCATGCCCACAGGAGCAGCCAGCACTGAGAGCTGCGATCACACATGTGCAGGAGCAGGTCTGGAGACCAGTTAAAGGTAATAGGGGTGCCACCCCCCCCCATTGTCTCCTGTTTAAGACTGCAGATTTCAAGGGGGATATGCTCAAGTGTGAGAATGGCCTTGATTAGAATTTCCTTTCAGAAAGATACAAGGGGAAGAAGAAGTAAAACAGGTTTTTTTCTTTGTGATGTAATAATTCAGGAGCTGTTCCTGGAAGGCAAAGGCGGGAAAACAGAAAGAATATATGGAGAGGTTTGAAACAAAGACTGGGATTTGAATTCGGATTTGGGATTCAGATTCAGATTCAGGTTTGGTTTCTGCCATTTTGTGGGATGAAGATGTGAGTCAGGTGAGTCGTGTGGCCAAGGCCTGGGGCCTGCAGTCTTTGGCTGGCCCAGGCTAGGGGTGTGTCTGTTAAATGAAGTGGAGGAGGTTGGAGATTTGAACTCTGGGTTGGAGTTTGTTTTGCTGAGTTTGACTTGTGCCTGGGAGAGGCCATGCGAAAGCCAGGCCTGAAAAGAACATGGACTTTGCTGGTGCTGGTACTATGGAACTTCTACCTGGAGGAGGACAAGGAGAAGACGGCCTGGAAGAGTTGGAGCAGCCAAAGGAAGATGTCTTCGAGCATGTGGAGATGATCTCTGACTGACTGATGTTGGTGAGATGCTCAGGACGGAGAGACTGAGGGTTTTTGGACAATCTGGGGAAAGGACTTTGGACAACGTTGAGAAAGGTTTTGGACAATGTTGAAGTAACTGTGGTTTTACTTACATGTTTCTTTTTTTCATGTAATTAGGAAATCACTTTGTTAGTAATAAATGAGCGTGCACTCCGAGAGTCATGTATTGGCTTGGAATTTTGGTGAGAAGGCTGGGGGTGGTGGAAAGAACCCACGGAAGTCTAAAAGAGGATAAATTGAGGCAAACTAGTCTAAAGTTTAAACTGTAAGTTTTTCTTTTTAGGTCTGAAAGAGGGGAAGAGAGCTGAGAGAAGCTGGTAGCTGATGTTTACACACCAATAGTAGGTGGACAGTGAACATGCTAGTTAACTGTTTGGAGCCTGCTTACCAGAGAGAAGTGGGCATAGGTGTTTCAAGTTCAAGTCAAAAAGCCTTTTTTTTTCTTTGTACCTGATTTCACTGGAGGTGGCCAGAGCAAGGTGCAGCTCTCTGAAGCTGGGCGTCAACCTGAGTTGGGGGGGGATCAAACTGATGAGTTCAGAGTGGGGGGAGGAGCTGGGACAGCTTTGTCAGGTGCAGAGGGACTCACCCCAACCATCACTCGCTACTGCCACCAGCATCACCAGCAGAAACCGAGGCCTATTTCACACACTGACATCAACAGGAGCCACATCATCCTCTTCCTTTAGAAGGAGAGTTTGCTGCTCCAAACTGGATCCATTGGACCAGACACACAGGCTGGACCCTGAGTCTGCAAAGTCCCAGATTTATGAGCTCCCGGGTGCAAAGAAGAATGAGCTCCCGCTGTGCCCTCAAACCCTCGCTCCAGGTGTGGGGCAGCCAGGTGAGGAAAGCGCATCAGCATCTTCCTGGCTTGCAGCAGTGTGCCCCTGCTGGGTGTCAGGTGTCCGCCAGGCCAGGGCTCAGAGGGAACCAGGAAGGCTGCGATTGAAGAAAGCTGAGCTGCTTGCGGTGCAAAGGAAGAAAAGAGGACAACCGCCTTTCAAGGAGTGACCAGCTGGTTAAGCAATGGCTGTGAAGGAGAATGGCTTTGCCTGGCAGGATTTGGGAGCCTGTTAAAAATGTAAATGCTTGAGTCCCTGCAGCAGCTCTGGGCCTCAGACTCCCTGGTGCTGAAGAGAGAAAGGATCCAGGAATTAGGGGGCCGAGAGGGGTCAGGAACAGTGGGTGGTACATCGGCAGCTGCTAGGAATGCTCAGCTAAGAAGCGGCCCAGCCGTGGGGGAGAGGGAGCGCAATCGTCCTCCAGCAGCAATAAAAATCCCGATTAGCAGGTCCTGGGGGAGGACCTGCGAGGCGAGGACGATGCAGGACGTGCAAATGAAGAATAAAACTCAGAACAAGCCACGTGCACGGCCAGCGAGCTGTTTATTTATTTATTTGTGTATTGGCAGGGGATGGAGTGCTCCAGATTGAAACGCTACTTTTCAGAACTCCCGGGACCCAAAGGAAGCGTTTCAGCATCAGTCGCTGCAACGTGGCCAGTTCTTGTCTTTGTTTATTTGGCCATTTCTTAAAGAAGAGGGAGCTAAATGGCTTCTTTACCTTAAATGCACACATTTGGCCCAGCGCACCGAGCCGAGAGGACTGTGCTAGCCTCTGTGTGCTTTGTCCTCCGAAGGGAGTCCTCCCTTCCCCTCCTCCCACTCTCAGGTCTCCTGCTGTTTCCCAAAAGCTTCCCTGACCCTGCAGCCTCTTCAGTGACTACCCAGGAAAGCCATTCACTTGCTAAGCTGAATGGCAGCCTCGGCTTAGGTGCAGGGAGAATCTGACTCCTGGGGGTGCAGGTCAAGCAGGAGCCCTCACATGCCGTCCCAAGGGCAGCCAGGGATCAGGAGAACCTTCAGGTTCAGGTTCACGGACAAGGTGGAGAGCTCCCACCTCCAGGACAGTGAACTCCCAGACTTCTTTATGTCACTTAGGGAAAACCGGAGGAAAAGATGGAGGACTGGATGACAAAGCAGAATGCCTTGGAGAGACAGCACTGCCCAGGACTCATCCCGGACAGACCACAGCACCAGGCCCATCCCATTCACATCTGCCCTGGACCACGCCTGGAGGAGAGCACCCCCCCAACCCCTGGGTCTTCTCTGTCTGTGCATGTGTGCTTAAAGTCGCCCTGGATGTGCTCACTGTCCAGGTTTGGCCAAATGCAAGTCTTCTGTGCATTGTGGATGCTCCCAAGATGCTTAGGTCTTTCTATCTGGGAAGGCTCCGCCCAGGAGCCATCAGTCCTGAGAGGAACACACCCAAAGGCCTGTTCTCAGGCAACTCACTTTGCAGCCGGAGGGTGGAGACCAGTGGTAGAGGGAGAGCCTGCAGAGAACCTGGGGTGGGGGGGGCAGACACAGAGAGAAGGGGGTGTCCGTGGGGTTTGTGACAGATGGAGGCCAAGTGCTAAGTGCCCCGATGATGTCACTGGTAGGTGAGAAAACAGGATCAAAGAGCTCGAGTGTCTTGAGGAAGGTCTCAGGCCAGTGGGTGACAGCTGCTTCATCCGAATCCAAAGCCTGATCCGAATCATCAGGCTTTGCTGTCTGGGATATTGGCAAGTTCCTTGGTCATTCACCACCGAGAAGACTGGGAGCCGATGGGTGATGGATGAGTGACGTCTGGACCCCTGTGTCTGTCCTTCTGCATTCTCCTGCCTGCTGCCCCCTGACCTGGAGGAGGGTCAGCCAGCATCACCCCCTAGGGCTGGCCAGGTAGGGGAAGGGACCTCAAGAAGGAAGAAGGGACCAAGGTGATTCAAAGGAAGAATCGCCAGAAAAATGAAGTTCAAGGCCATGGCCAGATAGGAGGGTGCCTGGGACAAGCTCATGGGAAGGGGGGGCGGGGGGGTCTCAGGAAACGAAGCCACGAAAGGACATTACCATCACAGGAAACAAGGTTGTGGGCAAACTCGAATAGTTCACGGGCAAACCTTGGACAGGAAAGTCCCTTCTCACCGTCTTCAGCCAATCACATGAAAGACGAATGGGGTTCTGAGAGCATTCACAGGTCTATAAAAGAGGATCTCGGGGTGGCCACATGGCAATCTCCTGCATCCCGCCCTGGATTCTCTCAGTCCAGGGCATCTTGATGTTCTAGCTCCTTTCTGTTCTATTGGCCTCTTTGTCCTTTTAAATAAATGTGTCTCTTTCAGTGTCGCCTTCACAGCTTCGAAAGACAGGACCCAGCGAGGAACACAGCTTGAGGCTACATCTGGCTTCAATCACCGTGAGACAGGGCCTTCCATCCCCATCAACAGGGCAATCCCCGCTCGTGGCTGGGCTGTTGGGTTGGGCCAATGAAGAGTTGGGGCGAGTCATTAACAGAAGGAAGAGGAGGTCAGAGCTCTCATTTGATGCTCATCTTGTGCTAGTTGCACCCCCATCCCCTCTCCCTGAGTTCCGGGGGCCATTCTCTGCATGAACTCCGGATTTCAGAGTGGTGCCACCCCTGGATCAACAGTCTTGGGACCTGCTTTGTCTCTGGCTCCCCATCCGGAGATGCCAGGCAACCTTTTTATCGCTCTCTCTATGTCAGCTGATCGGGTGTGTTCCCATAGCCATCTCCAACGATAATGCAGAGGAAACAGAGACAAATACCCGCGTGTAATGTCATGCTAACATGCCTGGCCATGCGGGTGCGAACCGAACCATGTGGACATTTCACGCACCTCTGTGACATCGTCCCTGTTGAGACGAGTGCTCATTCCCTGAGCATCGCCTGTCCCCACCACACCACAAGGCTGCCACTGGGAGACGCTTCTGCCTTGTCAGGAGACTCCCAAATTTGGAGCCATGATGAATGCTGCCCGGTTCAAACAGAGCCCAAGCTTGCTCCACGGTCTCCTGGCCTAGGACGCTCTCAGCGGTCAGCAAGAGAAAGAACCACACATCCATTTCCCTCTGAGCAGCAAGCCAAGCGTCTGCTGAGCATCAAAATGCAGACAGAGAAAAATTAAGGATTATTGTGGAAAAACACTGTAAGGAAAACAAGCGGAAAGATTGGCAAACGCGCTGACATTCAGGAAGAGCCGCTTCTGTCTGCTGGAGCAGAGAGCCAGCCATCCATTCACGCTGGGCTCGTCGGGCCCTGAAGGTCAGCCTGGCTGGGCAGCGTGTGAGAGCGAAGTCATCACCCCTCAGCGGTCAGCGCGAAAGCCAGTGCTTGCCGAGCTCCAATCTGCCGCAGTTTGCATCAAGGAAGAGGCTCAGCCCTTTCAGTCCAGGACCTTAACCCACGGTCAGAGCAAGGAGCCCTAAATCTCACAGCTCCTCGGGCTCCTCTCCCACCCTGCCTTCCCTGCTCTGAATCCCCTGCAGTTGTGCAGTGCAGTCCACTGGGGAGGTGTGTGGACCCCGAAATCAGAGCAGTGATGAACAGAATAATCATCGCAGTGACCAGATAGAACCACAGTGACACATACTGTGTCACTAGGAGTCAGGCTTGACTCTAGGAGTCAGGCTTTCCATACATTCCAACCTGATCTTGTATCACCAACCATGAGGATGTATCAAGTATCACTCAGTGAACCTTGATCTCTTGGATGCATCTCCTTGTCTAATTTCCTCCTTTTGAGTATGGGTGAGGCTTGTGGTTTGTGATCAGGAAATAGAATGCAGTCGGAGGGATGGGAAACCAGGCTGGGGATACCGAGTCATATAGACACATTGGATAAGATGGAACTTGTAGTGATAGACTGTGTGCATATATACGAGCATGTGTCTCACAGACACACAGGTAGAGATGATTCATTTAGTCTCTTTGTTGCCAGTTTGAAAAAGCAAGAGCTCTGTGAAAGGGCTGGTGGAAAAGATTAGCAGGAAGGCACCACAGTCTGTGGGTGGCCCTACAAGCTGGCAGCAGCCTTGAGGGCATGCAAGTGACCTCTGGTCAAGTTTAGAGTCACAATGAATTGAATTGTGCCAATAACCTGAGTGAGATCGAAACAGCTCTTTCCCCAGTCGAGTCTCTGGATGAGAATACGGCTCACCTGACACCTGTCTTACAGCTCTGCGGGATCCCGAGCAGAGATTTTGGTTAAATGCTGATGAAACTGTGAGATGATAAATATGCGTTATCATTTATTGCACAGGAGAGAAGATGCAGGCATTGAGGGAAACCAAGATGAAGGCCACCGTTCTCCAAAGGAAGACACAGCTCTTTGGGGGATTTGAGAAACGTGCTCAAGGTCACACAGATAGGATAAGATGCTGGTGTGTGACCCAGGCTTTGAGGTCTGTGGCTCTGCCACAAACAGCCAGGATTTTCTGCCCTGCTTACAGGAGAGTGAAGTCCCCACCCAACCTAGTATGTGTTTTCTGGGAACCACTACAGAGGTTTGAGTAGTGAATTCCAGAAAAGACACTGCCCAAGATCAAATCCTAGATGCCTATGGATGTGGTCTTATTTGGAAATGAGGTCTTTGCAGAGGTCACCAAATCAAGGGTCATGAAAGAGGTTGTCCCGGACTTAGGATTGACTCTGAAGGCAACAACTACAGTCCTCAAGGAGAGGACACACAGAGACTGAATTGAAGGAAGCTGAAGGTGGGCATTAAGTGATGTGGCCACAAACCTGGAAAGGTGGCGAGAGGGATGTCAGAGATGGAGGCTGCAGAAGGATGCTGCTCCAGAAGCATGAGCTCCCTGGCCTTGGCCATGGCCACCCAGACTGAGAGCGAACACATCACTATTGTCCCAAGCCACTCAGGAGGTGGCCATTTATAATAAGCAGCCCTAGGACACAGTGCAAAAGTCCCTGCTGTTCTTGGTGCTTGATTGACTAATAGGATTCTTCTAGCTTCCTCAAGACCAGCTCCAGCCAGGCACACCAAGGCAGTGAGAGAACCAGCAGGGAGGGCTGGGGGTTCAGGGAAAAGAGTAGTGCGTCCCATGGCCAGATGAGGGACCATCTCAGTCACATTTCTCAACCTCTTTGAAATATGTTTTCCTTGCCTGTCCTCACTTTCCATCACAATGTCATGAGTCTGTCACACATCAACTGGGCCAGGCTAAGGGATACCAGGTATGGAGACACCCGTGAATTTGGGTCCAGACATGCATCTGGATGTTAGGTAAAGAGATGTGCCCTCAGTGATGAAGGGTGCCCCCGTTCAACCCTCTGAAGACCCCAGCAAAATGAAAAGCAGAGGGTGAGTGTGTGCTCTCCAGCTGAGCTGGGACACCCACCTTCTCCTGTCCTGGGACCTCAGTGCTCCCAGCTCTCGGGTCTTTGAACTCAGACGGAGATGGGTGCTCACTCCACCACCCACCTGGCCCCCAGATCTCTGGGCTCAGGCTGGGATACAACCAGCTCTTCTGAATCACACACACGGCAGACCACAACACCTCCCAGTCTCCATGGGCCGAGACCAGCCTTCACACTAGACTTCTTTCTGTGCATCTACACAAATCCTGCTGACTCTGCTTTTCTGGAGACCCTGACCTTTACAAGAGCCACAGCGGATTTCTATCTTCCACTGTCACTGGAACACCAGACATTTCGGTCATTCATTGAAAGATACCAGCACTTCCTTGAAATCAAGCTTTATGGTGGAAGAATTAGAGAGACCCACTTCAGATCACAGGTTTAGGATGATAATTCCAAATCCTAAGTCTAACACAGCTAAACTGTGTGGTGCTGAGAGGTTTAGGACAACTCTCTGTGCTTCCACTTGTTTTATTTGCTTGTAAAATGCAGCCAATCATAGTGCCTACCCTGAGGGCTGTTTTGAGCAATTAATTTGGAAATTAACATGAGAACTACCTGATAAATAGGGATTGCTTAAAAAACCTTAGCTGCTGTTATCAATTAGAGAAGCGGTGTTTAAAACAGGATACCTTATAGCCAATTAGAATGTTTCCTCCCTAGTCCCTCCCCCCTACCCATCTTTAACTTAGACAAGGGCTAAGTCTGCATTTGTTGCAGTGAAAAGACTTGCTATTGACTGAGAATGCCTGCAGTCAATGCTCATGCATATTTCTCTGCCCATGATTAATTATTAAGCATAATATACATGTGAAATTGCAGCTTCATCTCCCCTGCACCAGGAGGGCAGGGAGTAATTTCTTTTTCTGAAGGACTGCGGGTCTCTCCCACCAGGTGGGAATCTCAGCCACATGTAGCCACGTTTTCAACCGAGAAGGGTAAGAAGATCTGGGAAAATAAAGAACGGATTCATTTTGACATCCCTGCTTGCTCATTTATTACCTGGTGCCTCTGGATATGGGGAGAGGATGGCAACAGGAAATTTATGCATCAGGGTCCAGGCGGACATTTAGTTAATGAACAATTAATTTGATTGGATTTGAGATGGTTTTACAGGGCATTTATGATGTCCTTCTCCAAGCACAGTTCATCCATACTGGCAGCAGCAGGGTCACCTGGGGGACTTCCATACAAAGCATCCATACAAAGCTGGGCACTTCCATACAAACCCAGAGCACTGGCTTCCGTTCCGGGGGGGAGGGAGAGGAGGGGGTCTCCTGCAGATTGCTTTGAGACCCTCCTTGAGCAGGCTCCTAGAGGGGCCCCCAAGACTCCTGCATCCTCTGAAGACTTGCACCCACCTTGTGTCTTCCCTGAACTGTTCTCAGGATTCCTGACAGAGGATAAATCAACCCTTGACCTCATCCTGCTCTGGGAACAGGAAGTCAAAGCAGTGGATTGTCAATGGTGCTTGGGTCCTATTGAAGAAGAGGAAATCCTATCTGGCTCTCTCCCCCCCTCCAACATGAGTGCAGAGGACAAGGGGGAGACAGTGTTAGAAGGCTTGGACTTTTATTTTAGGACTGGACACCCCACCCCCGGGAAGGTGTCAGCACCCACCCTCCTTTGTGGGGTCAAATACTTCTACCGACTCACTTCCTTCCAGATTTAAAGAAGGAGACAGCAATGATGTTTTCCCCAAATAGATCAAATCAAGGACAAGGACCTTTTTAAATTTACATGGTGGTGAGAGCACGCACACGTAGAAAGCTCATTCCATGCGTGATCTCATGTATTAGCTATGCAGACTGGTCTAGTAGCGGGGCGCAACCCCCTCTGAAGGGGTCTGTCAGAAGGAAGACCCTTCGGGGCTCTTTGCTGCAAGAGAAGGGGCCTCAGTTGAGCTTCTAGCTGAAGTCAAGGAGAGAGTCTGGCCACCAAAGAGCATCCAGCCACCAAAGAGCATCTGGCCACCACTTTCTAAGTAGATGCAAATCAAGAGCGAACGCTCAGTCGCCTTGACGTGGGAGGTCAAAAACCAAGGGACACATAAACATTCATTTACAAAAAGGGATAGTGGGAAAGTCAGTGAGAAGACTCGTTTCCAGAAGCTGCTGGTGGGTAAGTCATGAGATGAAGCAGAATCTAGAATGAGATTTTCCCCGCTTTGTGTCACTAAGAATTGGTGGGGGGACAAGTCAGACCCTAGGGTTGTTTGAAGGACTCAGCTCCCAGGGGGGAAATTAGTGATAACTAACCTGCATATCATGTGACCAGAGATGAAAGGGGGAGCTAAGCCCTTCATTTCATCGGCTGTGCTTCCTGACAACCAGCCAATCACACAGGATGTCTTTGATGGAGTATAAATAAAAGCCGGTGGAATTGAAATCTGACTCTGAATCCTCAGTCCACTCTCTATGCTGATGAGCAAGGGAACCTCAATGTTTTGATCTGTTACATATAGCAGTACTGTCCACTAGCAATAGCACAAGGGCCATAGATACTTCTGCATTTCCTAGTATCCCATCAAGAAAAAGGAAGGAATGGGTGAAATGAATCTTCAGGTGCATTTTCTCTAACACAACAGTATTGCATCAGCATCAAATGAACATGGAAATTCTTATTTTTTTTTTCCTTTTTCTTATGAGGTTTTGGAAATCTGCTGTGTAGTGCACAGGGACAGCCCATCTTACTATGCAACAGGGTATTTCAGTGTCTCTACCAGTTCCAGGTGGTTCCTGAAAGGGACACTCCCTGCATTGTTATGGATATTTAAAGAAACTAAGCATGTGATATTCTTCTGTTGCTGTAGTAGGTGCCAGAGAAAGACTTGCCACTCGTATTATTAGTTTACATTATTCAGGCTACTAGAAGTGGTGGTGTGGAGTGGAAATGAAGAGCACGGCAGCTTTCTGCAGAGTCAGATTGTACTTGATGAGACATTAGCCTCCCAAGCCAAGATGTTTGTCACAGAGCAAGATGGTGAGTTTCTGTGAAACTGCTTATGGTCAGCTTTAAACTGCAGTGCATTGCTGGAGTGTCTGTATTCTGATTTATAAAGCTCCATTGCGACAGTATAGGCATAAGGAATGTAGACTTACACATAACAGAAAATAGGCCCTCAACATTCTCAGCAGGCACACGCTTTACTCTTCCATTTTTCAAAGCTGGTCTATAAAAGTCCAAGTCTGGGAGCAGTCAGAAGGAAGAATCATGATTGGGGCACAGACCAAAACGTGACCTTCAAGGGTGGGCAAGATTTGAGTGGACAAAAAAGAAGCTGAAAGGAAACATGCCATGAGCAGGGGTGCCGTCATCATTGTGGCCAATGAGATGAATAGGAAATGTTGCGATGTCCCAATAGGGAAACACACATATATCCCCAAGGTATATAAATATATGTAAGTGAGCATATGTACCTGTGTGCATGTATCTCCAGGACACATGGAAAAATTTTGTCTGCATTTGAACCTGAATTTTTAAATAAATATGATTCACAATAACCAACAGTAGCAAGAACCCAAATGTCTGTCAATGAATTAAGGGTTAAACAAATGGTGGGCTAGCTATATGATGGAATAGTATACAGCTGTGAAAAGGAATATAAATCCACTCTACATCGAAAACATCTCTGTTGTGAGCGAAGCAGAAACAAAGGATCATATGTTATATGGTTCTTTTTAAATGAAAATCTACAATTGATGAACTTGGAGGCACAGAAATTAGATTAGAGGTAATCCAGAGACTGGGGGAGGGGAGGGTGGAGTGATGATATAATGGGCAAAGGGTGGTTCTTTTAGATGCTGAGGATATTTTGAAACTAGAGAGAAGGGGCTGTCCCACTGTGAAGGTGCCACATGTCACTCTCAAAAGGTTAATTGCATTTTATGTGAGTCTCAGCTCTATAAAAGAAAAGTGTGTAAAGAACCAGGTTATTGTTTCAACTGTGTTTGCCGCTGATAATTGCTTTTAGTAAGTCAGTTTAAGGGGAACTGTCAGGAAACAGATTGATGAACACACCCCAGAGCACCGCCCACGTCCCCAACACAGCGATGGTAAATCCTCAAAGGCTCTGCACTGTGAGCCTGGAGGACCGGGGGCCACATCCCACTGGCAGCAGAGAACCAGGAAGCAGGTCCTGGGATTGCTGCCGAAGGCTGGTGCTGACCTGGCTCCTGACCCAAGTAGGGTAAGCAGGGCTGTGTCTCTAAGGATTTGCAGGGCCCTGGGCATGTTGCCCTGGAGGCAGCTCTTGGGTCAGGCATCTGACGCACTGCCGAAGCTCCGAGGTCACCGGTCACCACTGTGCAGGCCCAGCATACGCGCCCCCAGCACCGGGCAAGGCTGCGGCCACAGGCTTTCTGCTTGGTGTCCCATCTATTGCCCGCGCTACCGCGTGGCAAAAGACTCTCTTGACCCCTGGGAGTTAAAATAAAGGCATCTATTCGGTCTTGGTCCCTGATCCCGGCGCGGAGCTCCTAAGACCTTGGGGATGCCCAGGGCTGAGAGCTAAGGTGACCCTCGTGTGAGTGAGGGGACCTTGGGAAGCACCTCGGGCAGGGCCTCACTGCCTGGGAAGTGACCTCGGGACCAAGTGGAGCTTCAGCCCGACCTCTGGGGAGAGCCAGGGCACGAGCCTGCGCACCACTGACGGCTTAGCAACCGAGCTTGTTACAGACAAGCAAGTGATGGGGTTCGCAGGGTTCCGGGCCGGGGAGCCTGGGTGTGCGCTGAGGGCAGATGGCACAGTGTTGGGAACAGGCTGACCAAAGTGACTCCGTTTGGTTTAAAGCCTCCACTGAGGCACTGGCCTCCACTGGCCCTCCATTGAGGTCCTTCCTCTCCCTGTCCTCAGTGGAGAGGACCCACCATGGCTGGCTGGCCCCACATCCTGTTTCTGCCTCCCCTTATCCCTGGTTGTTCCTGATAACAGCATTGTCCACCTGATGGATGGTGGACGCCAGCATTGACCACTTGATAGATGATGGATGTCTGCGTTCCCGGACACCCACAGTTATGGGAACGTGTCCCCCCATTATGAGAAGGTGGGGACGTGTCCCACCCGTAGTTATGGGAACGTGTCCTACACCTGCTGGCCTCACAACAGAGGCGTGGTGGCTCAGCCCTATAAAAGCTTGTCACAGAGACAGCTCGGGGTCTCTCTTGCCAAGCTGGCTTGGGGACTCTGGTGGCCCGGCAATGAACCTGCAGCCTTGAACTTCAACCGGAGTCCTGGTGTCTTGTTGAATTTCCCAGGAGTCACAACACACACACCTCCCTGTAACCTGCCTTGGGCATCTCCAACATCCGATCAGTCCTGAGCCACCCCCTTTCATGACAAGCCAGGGAGTCAGTGGTAACATGTTGCCTGCATCCCGCAAGCCACTCGCGCAGGATCCCAAGCAGGAAGCGTGCTCAGACAAGGGAACCCGTCATGTCCAGGCAGCTGGAGCGGCACCGATGACAGCCTGGACCTGCTATAGCCACTGAAAGTGTGTGTGTGTGTGTGGTGTGTGCTTGTGTTTGCGTGTGTCAAAGACGTCTGACACCACCTCCAGACAGAGAGACAGAGACGAGTGGAACACCCAGCTGATTTTCAAGGACTGCTTGTTGCCAAAGCCCCTCCCCCAATGGGAAGTAGGGGCACAACCCTGACCCCCTCACCCTGGCCTGAAAACTGAGGTCCAGAGAGATTCCGTGACAAAGCCAAGGTCCCCCAAGTGGTAGGTGGAGGTGGGATGAGCGCCCATGTTTCCTGGTGGTTATCTAGAGCTGCCTGCCGCCTAGGGCTTGACCTCCCTGCCTCCCCTTCTCCCCCTTCCCCTCCCCCTCCCCTTTCCTCTCCCCTCCCCCTTCCTGTCCTCTTTTCCCAACTTCTGGGCCTCAGATCAGGGACATCAGACCATGGATGGGTGGACAGTGCACTCTGAGCTGGGCCCCCCTGGCCCAACACCTGAGTTCCTTAGCCCTGAACTCAGCATTACCGAGAAGCCCTCACCTGTGCGCTGGGATGTGCCTAGAACGTTCCACCGAGGAATCAGTATGCTAAACTCAGAAAGGGACTTCGGAAGGAAACGACACTCAGGTCTGAAATCAGAAATGCGCCCATCGCGCTCGCGTTTCCTTCCCAGCGGCGCGCGAGCCTCGTCCCAAACATGTGCGCGCTGTGGGTAGATCATGCCTCACACGGGAGCGGGCTCGCCAGCCCAGGCCGCCGCACTCCTGTGCGTAATGTTTCCGGCCACATCAAGTAGAACATTCTCCTGAAGTGCAATGCGTGCATTAGCCGGGGGAGCATAAATCATCCCTAATTATAATAGCCTTCACCCCAAGAGGCCTTTTGTGTTTCCTTTATAAAACTCGCACAGTTGAGACCTGCACCTGCCTAATAGATCGGTCCTCCCTGCAAACACAATTATGTCCCATGCTGGGCCAGGAAGCCGTTCTCTGTCCCGCTGTCCTGCGCCACACGCCAGGCCTCTTAACCACTGGCTGCCCGGAGGAGCTGGGCAGAGGTGTGGGGCCCCCAACACAGAGGCCTCCCTGGGAAAGACCTGCTGGCCGCAGGGCACCCCAAGCCTCGGTATTCTCTGGGGTGCCCGGGTTGAGCCTCTCCAGCAGGCCCGGCAGGGCTGTGGGCTGAGAAGCTGTTGCCCAAAGGCCGGGCCTGGTGCCCAGGCTGCTAGGCATGGGAGAGCAGGGATACGGTGGGCCGGGGAGGCGGTGAGCACAAGTGCGTGGGGGTGGGGGCCCCCGGGAAAAGGCATCATGGGCAGCCCCGTGCATGGGGGCGGGGGGACACCAGAGACGGGTGTTGCCATGACCAGCAGCCTTGTCCTCCTAACTGATGACGTCAGCTGACCTAAGGCTGTGGCAGATGACATCAGCTGACCAGATGACAGCTGACCTACCTCAGGCCGTGAGGAACTCTGATTCCGACAGGGCGGCGTCCTCACCACGAGGGGAAGAGTGGGCAGCACAGCTGTTGGGGGCGCTGGGGCGGAGATGGGCCGTGTGTCCAGCACGGCAGCCGCAGGGCCCGCCTCCTGCCAGGTGGGAGAGGGCCACGGGGAGGATTCCGCCCCAGAGCCCGCGAAGGCCCTGACCTGCGGACCTGGGCGCTGGCCTCGGGCTGCGGCGGTCACTGTGGGCAGCTGGCCTGGAGGCCTTTGGTCACCGGGCCGAGTGTCCTCACAGGGGGCAGCGGGTGGGGAAGCATGGAGGAGCGAGGGGGGGGGGGACGGGTGCGGGAAGAGTGGGGCAGCAGGTGGGGAAGGTGAGGAGCTTGAGCCAGGAACCCACGTGGCCTTCGGTGAGGCGAGGAGCCCTGGGCAGGGCGGTCCTCTTGTTCTCAGCCCCCCAAACGCCACCCGCGGGAGGACCCCGGCGAGGACCCCTGGGCTTGCAGGTGCTGCCTGGCCCGGCGGCCCCCAGGGTCCGGGAAGGTCGGAGCTGCGGGCCCCAGGCCCCTGGCGCCCCCTGACCCCTTTTCCCCCATGGACTGTTTTCTCTTCCCAGAGTTCCATGGGGACCCGTGGCCAGCCAGGCTCCAGGCTGCCCGGTGAGTGCGGGGCACATGCTCCCCCCACCTGCCCAGCTCTTCCCAGCACCGAGACCCCCTCGCGAGCTTTGCTCAGCGAACAGAAGCTGGTCCTGGCCCCAGCAGTGGGTGCGAGGGTGGTGCAGGGTCCGGGCAGGTGGCGAGGGGGGGCTCTGGGGACGCATGGCAGATCAGAGCAGCACCTCCACAGGCCCCGTCTCTCCTGCACCCCATCCTCGCCCCAGACCCTCCTCCCCATCTGCAGAAGGGAGAAGAGGCTTGTGGCCCCCGCCCCATGCCAGGCGCCACGAGCGTCCGGGTGGCACGCGCTGGGAACACCCACCCGAGCTGCCTCAGCCCCGTCCTGCCACCGCTCGGTGCAGATGGGATGTGCGGGCGCGGGGAGCTGGGTCAGGCCTCTGTCCTGCCCAGTCCTGAAGACGTCCACCCGGAAAAGGAGCTTCGCCCGGTCCAGCCAGAGACACTGGGTGTGCCGGTGAGGGGGCTGGCAGGGAGGCGAGCCGAGGCGGGCACCACGCTCTCCCAGGCATCCTGGCTAAGGAGGATAGGGCTGGAGGCCACAGGCTGGGTTTCTAGACCATGGCCAGCTGGGTCCGAGGTGGGGACACAGGGCGTGGAGGCTTCCGGAGTCTTCAGAGGTGGCGCAGCTCTGAGCCACCCTGGTGTGACCCCTGCGAACCCCGGATTTCTCCACACCAGTTGGGGGGCAGGCATTGTGGCCATCCCCTCCCTCGGGCAGCCTCACTGGCCCGGAGAAAGAACCCGAGATGGCCAGCCAGCCAGCGAGGTGGGCAAGGACAAGCATCCCCACCGATCGGGCCCCTTCACCCCCACACGGCTCCATACCCTGGAGGGACCCCGTTCCGGAGTCCTGGGGCTGAGCCCCCGTGATGGCAGATCTGCTCTGTGCCAGATCCGTAGATAAGCCAGCGCTGGGTCCTGGAAGTCATCTGGGGTGGGGGGCTAGGTTGTGGGGGGCAGAACCCCATCGCTAAGTGGCTGCGGCCCCCAGCCTGGAAGGAGCTTCGCAGAAACCTGGACCGGGCAGGGGGGACAGGGGGATAGACAGTGCTCTGGGCTTGGGTGAGTGTGGGAGCCTGGGTGAGAGAGGGAGGGGGCCTCTTGCAGAGAGAAGGGCAGATGCGGAGACATTCGCAGGCGAGCCAGGCAGGGCCATGGCACGCTCGGGCAGCGGTCCACAAGGCCTGGGCCTTCACGGCTGAACCCAGAAGACCAAAGCAGAGATGAGTCGTTAGGCCTTGGGGAGAACCTGCCGCTGCGGGGTGCAGAGAAAGGGCTGTTGCAGCTTAAATGGGCTTCTTCTCCCCGAAGCCTGACACCCCCGCCCTCAGGACCTACAAGGGACTAGGGTCCTCACGGGTGATAGGTTCCTCACCCAACATGGCGCTGTCTTTAGGAGAAAGGGGCCTTCTGGAGACACACACACAGGGAAATAATGTGTGGGGTGACCCCCCCCTGCAAGCCGAGGAACCCCAAAGGCAGCCAGCGAAACACCAGGAGCTGGGAACGAGAGGCCTGCGAGATCCCCCACCCCACCTGCTCCCACACCCCGAGCTTGGCCTCCAGCCTCCGGCACTGCAGACCCCCTATCTGGGGGTGACGTCATCCAGTCAGCAGTGCTCAGTGCTTTGTCACCACAGCCCAGCACCCTGCCCCAGGCCCCAGCGGCTATCTCCAGAAGGGATCAGCGTGGTGTTCTCAAGCCCACCAGGTACAGGGAACAGGGTGGGCTAAATGGACAAGAGTGTTCTCAGCCTGAGCGCATCCCTGGGTCTGCTCGCTAGAAGCCACAAGCACCCCTCACCCCACAACTGTAGCGACCCCCATATCTCCCCGGATGTCACCCCACACCCCTGGTTGTGATGCCCTGGATGAGCACCGCCAGGATGAAGAAGGAGCTGAAGATGCACAAGACACGATCTTTTGACCCAGCTCTCCTTGCTACGGAGCCCCGACTCTGAGCTGGTCGCTGGGCTGCGTGCCGGGGATTCACACCTGAAAGAGACCGCCGGGTCCTTCCGGAACCCCAGGTCACGGGATGGTGGCTGGGCGCCCTCCCACGCCGCAGCCGACGACATCAGGAGAAGTTCCCGGAGATTAGAGTGTGATTATGTAAGCTCCCTCAATGTGCGAATGCCTGCGCTGTTGGTTCACATTATTTCAAAATAAAGCCACATTTCCATAAGCCAGAGGCTATTTTCCCATAATTTTCTCGTCACATTGTTTATCCTGTATTTTTCATGAGTTTGGGGGGTTATTACCAAGTTTTCAACAATCATTCTGTTGTGCCTGCCATATAATTGAATACCATTTTATTACCCCAGCGGACATCTCTAAATATTTAATCATCTGCTCCACACGGCGATGGATATTTCGGGGGGCTAATGAATCGCTTTTGGGGGTCGCCCATAGGATGGGGCCATGGCTTCACGCTCACATTTTCTCCAGTGAGCGTGGAAGTGTAGCTACGCTGCTCGCAGCCCGAGGTGGGGTGTTTAGGAAAATAACAGTTTACACCCAGCTGAAATAGCAGTGGGGTTGTCCCCTGTTCTGATTATATGGGGTGACGCGCCCCCCGAAGAGAGGCCACGGGCTTTCTCTAGTATGTGGGAGCTGACCTGGCTCAGGGGAACAGCATGGGGCAGCGCTCAGCTAGCATCACCCCTGGAAACAGCCCCCCTCCGTGGGGAGGCCCCTCCGTGGACGACACCATTTCCACACCTGACTGGTGCCCCTGCTTCGGGCATTGATGAAATGTTTCCTAACAGGGGTGGGGTGCTTGCTGTCTACCTTCTCCCCCCCCCCCCACTTTTGCTGTAAGGAGCTGGGAGAAGATGTCGATTTTGAATAAATACAAAATTCAGCATGCCAGGATGGGAAAGGGGAAACCAATCAGCTTTTTATTTTTTAATTAAGTGTCATCAGTGAGCTGGGAAGCTCTGCTTAAGAAATCCTTGCCATTTCACACCCAAAAAAGGGGGGGAGGGAAGGGATCTGTAGAAATGGGGTTGGTACACATTGCTCAAATGCAAAAATGCTAATGTTGCAAAATGGCCTTATTGGATTATTTTTGAAGCCGCAGTGACCCCCAGGAAGCAAGGTGCACCCAGTTTATTAAGCAATTCAATTTCGTACAACTTGACGGGCTGGCTAACTCTTTTACCGAGCTAACAAGCACAGCGCCTCTGACAGAATGGCTACCAGGAGCTTTCATCCCCACTGGTTTTGTTTATCCAGCAAATTGTAGTTTGTCGTCTAGGGGAATTGGGAAGTGGGGAATTTGTAGAAAAGTGTTAGAGAGAGAAATTTCACCAAGCAAAGGACAACACAATTCCCTTCTCACAAAATTAACCACTTTGATTTCATCACCCACAAGCTTCCTGCAGAAAGAGGGGTCTCCAGCAGGGAGCTGGACTCCCAGCAGGGCACATCTAGCATGCTCCCGTGGGCGCAGACAACTCCACCAACACCCCCCACCCCCCAAGCAGAAGGAGAGGCTTCCTGAACAGCAGCCATCCAAGATGGATGAGACACCTACGCTTAGCGCTCAAGTCTCCTAGGGAACAGGGCTCAACAGCCAACCCCTGGATAGAAGTGTCTAGAACACACACTAATGCATAATGCATGGGGTGTTAGGGAGACTCCTACCACACAGATGTGTGCACACACAGGAGTAGCTTACACACACACACTCATTAGCACACACATGTACATAAGAGCAGTTTTCATTTAGATTTTTTTTAATGTACTAAATACCAAAGCATTACAATCTCTAGAATGTCTACATTTTGTTATATGAATTTTGTCTCAGATTTTTTAAACTAATATACTTGTTTCCATTTTTGCCGTCCCAAGATGTCTCCCACCATCATATCACCTGTGACCTATTACTATTTTCCCTGGTGTTCTTTCCTCCCCTGTCTCACAAATCCTTCTCTTTCCTTTGTTGGATGTTTTGCTCCTATAGTCAACTTGTCAGCTTTTAGCATTTTTAGCCTTTTGTTTGATTGCTCTAAATTCCACAGAGAAGAGAGACTATCTGGTATTTTTCTTTTTCCTTCCAATTGCAGCTAGCCTGATACCTCTCAGCTCCATCCATATAGGTGCAAACAGCATGAACTTATCATTTTTGATGGCTGAATAATACTCCATGGCATAAATATACCACAATCTTTTTAAGATGACTTTTTTAAGATAAATAAAGACAGATGGTACATTTATAAGGCAGGGCATTATTCATTCTCAAAAATGAAAGGAATTCTGACCTTCATGACAATGTATTGACATGCAAGACCCCATGTTGAGTGAGATGAGCCCTTAAAAGAACAAATGCCACAAGAATCCTCACCCAACACTTGCGAATCATTCATCCCTAAGAAGTAAAGGGTGTTTGCAGAGGTGGGAGGAGGAGGGCTTCCGTCCTTGGGTGCCAGGTTCAGTCCAGCTGGTTCAGCAGCCTGGAGCTCTGCCTGTGACAGGGCTTATGACTGATGTCACACCACTGCCGTGTGTATGTGACATGTGGGAGTGGGTGGAATCTGTTGTGTCTGTAGCAAAAGCGCACAGCACAGCCTGAGGAAGGGACACAGGTGACTTTGGAGCCAAGGGACACATCTGTTACCTGGTGATGCGAGGTGGCATAGTGGGTGCAGACTGGTGTCCTGTTTATCCACTGTATCTGGGTGAGGCTATTCCGGGGCAGGAGAGGGGGCAGGCAAGAACACTTCAGGTTCAACTCCAGCTGAGCAATCCAGGATGAGGGTTGCGTGGCCCCTGGCTGGGCTCTCACCTTGCATATCTGAACTTGAACTTGCCGGATGTTCCTCCATGGAACACAGGGCACCGCAGTCTTCTTTTGAGCTATGAGCTACCTCCTTCTGGCTTCCATACCCTCTTGAAGTCACGAGCTACCTCCATCAGCAGCTCTCTCCTGGGGTTCTCTCTCCTTGGGGATGCCACCCATCTTCCCTGGGGGAGCAGCAGCAGCCCCAAAAGGCCCTTCTGTCCTGTTCTTCCTACATTTTTCCTTCTGCTTCATCCCTGAGAAACTTCTGGAAGGCACCTGCCACATGTGCCTCAGGCCAAGACACCAGTCCTTGCAGAGGAGGGACCGGGGTGCTGACGGCATGTGACCGCTCAGGGTCACTGGGCTACACCAGTGCAAGGATGTGGCCTCACTGACCATGAGATGCCGAGCTGCACAGAACAGCGGTGGCCGCAGGACCTCGAGGCTGCGAAGGACATCACCTGGCTCTTGGCGGAACCTGAGCAGTGGTCTCCGAGGTGCTCCAGGCATCGGCCCCTGGCCAGGCCTGCAGCCCTGGGCCCTCAGTCACCCTCCACGAGACCCCCTGGCCCAGCAGGACCCGGACCTTGGCTGTGGCCTCCTCCTGCTGAAGGTCAAGGTCTAAGCTGCTGTGTGCGAGGAGGGATTTCCTGGCTCATGGCTGGAGGCGGCTCAGTTGCCCTCTGCTGGGGCCATGTTGGCCTTGGTCCTTCAAGCTCAGCCCCGGAGACCTGGAGACCCCCTCCCTGGCTTCCCACAGCTCAGCGTGAGCTACACACCCAGCACATCAGCCATGTGCTCCCCTCTAAGCGCCACCTGGATGGAGCAGCCTCTACTCTCGATTCCCTAAGCTTCTTTATATTGCAGTAACTGGTGGCTACGCTGCATGTGTCTTAGGGGTACAGGGTCACCTCAGGTGCTTGGCCAAACTACACCCCACCAACATCACCATAACGCCCCCCCCCCCGCCAACCAGAGTCCACTGCCTTGCCTTCCCCCTACCCCATACATATCCTCATTTCTCTGGCCAGATTTCTGAGCCTTGTGCTGCTCTAACTTTACTGACACTTTGGTTTCTCCAGAGCCCACCTAGAGGGGCACCCCCATTTTCTTTCTCCTAACTCATTTCCCTCGGCATCACCCTCAGATGCAAAAGCTTGCATCTGCATCTGCAAGAGCAGAAGCATGCACATAGTAGGTGCAAGAGCTTGAAGCATGCACATAGTAGGTGCTCCCAGCCCACCTTTAGGGAAGGATGGCGAGGAGGCATGAGCAGCAGTGCACAGGCCAGAGGAGGTGGTCAGCTGGGGGGGGTGTCCCCTGGAAGCCCTGGGGCTCAAAACAACATCTCCCTGGCCGCTGTCAGGTCCTGGACACCTCCCCTCCTGAGATGCTGGGGCTCCAGACAGACAGGGGGCCTGACAAGGTGGCCATGAAACCACAGTGACTGAGAACTGTTTTCTGTGGTGGTCACTGGGGAGAGGAGGGGGCAAGGACTGTGTCAGTGGAGGAGACTAGAGTCGCTTGTGATGCTAGGTTGATGTCTGAAAACCCAAGACCCCAGGAAGCAGGGACCCCCCCCCACCCCCCACGAAGGCTCAGCTTGGAGTGACAGCCATTTTATGTAGACAGATACGCGCCGGCGAAGAGCAGGCCACTTGCTATGTCCACATGTCAGGTAAAGCACAACCTTAAGCGCATCCTGGAGAATTCATCCAACCAGGGCCCTGATGAACAGATGTCTGTCGCGCCGACCTTCCGAAGGCGCCATTTTTCTGACATGGAAAAAAAATTCCCTCCTTAGAAACCAGTTGGCAAAGGGACCCCAGTTCATCACTTAGGCTCACCCGGGGGACGCCAGCACATTCCTCATCCACCCCGCTCCCTGCTTCCCTCGCTCAATGCAGCAGTGACGTACGATGTCTCGCCCTTCTCCATCCATCTCAAGCCCGAGTGTTCATCTCGACCAGGTGCGAAGCAGAGTTTACTCCACGTAAGCAAATGGGTCTCCGTGTCACAAACGGTATCTTTGCAGAAACAGCAGAGAATTCCATACGCTCCACCGCATCAGCTTACTGAAGATCGCCAGGAACGGGATTTGCAGGTCTCTTGCCCGCCCCAGCCACTCCGAGGGGGCGAGGGCCTCTTACGTACACAGCAGTCTTGTCTGGGCTGGTTTGTACAGCTGCCCCCAGGGGCAGGGTGCTGGCCGGGAGATACTTGGGGGAAGCCTAGGCAGGCATGCCCAGCTGCCCTGGCTCCCACTGTAGCCTCCTCGGACCACACTGGACACCCCGCTGCCCCTCTTGACTTTGGGGTCCCTCCCCACCTGGGCCATTTCTAGGGTGAAGCTTCTGTGCAGGTGCACGTGGCTAGAAAGGGCTCAGGAGGAGCAGCCAGGACCTGGTGGGGAGGTCCAGTGTTGATGTCCTTCACACCAGACTGGTGTGACCATAGCCCCCTCCCCACCCCCTGGCCCCATTCCTCGCTTTCTTTATCTGCTTCCTTCCATGCACAGAGCTTGAACTCCACAGGGACACACAGACATGGGGGGAATGGATGGGATGGCTTCATGGGGGCACCGAGTCTGTCAAGGGGTCAAATCATGGTCATGGCTACAGCTGAGGATGACACGACCAGTTCCAGTGGAGTGGCTGGGGGAGGAGCGCCAGGGAAAGGCACCCCATCACGTGCACGATACTGGGGGACACAGCAGTGGGCCGGGACACAGTGGAGAAGCTGGAGACACAGACAGACAGGGTGTATGTGTTGGAAGGAGATGCTGGGAACTGCTCTCAGCCCTCTCCCCGCCCCCCCCCCCCCCCCCCCCCCCCCCCCCCCCCCCCCCCCCCCCCCCCCCCCGTCCAGTTGCCTCAATTCTACGATCAGCTCCAAGAGCTAATTTTTAAACGTGAATTTATCGGGTGCTTTGCTTGGTTTCTGTGCACATATAAGCTACACCATCAGTGTGTCTTGTTCCTTCTGGCTTGTTTCACTTAGCACCATCCCTTCTCCTCACATCCATGTTGCTGCAAACAGCTCACGCTTATCTTTTTAATGGCCAAGTGATATTCCATCATGTGTCCGTGGCTCATCTTCTAGGAAAGGCAAACATGGAGATGCAAGGACACTGTTGGGAATGTTACAGTGATGACGCCAGGAAGATGACAGGCAACTCAGAGATAAGAGAGAAGAGGTTTTATTAATTTATTTGTTGGGTCCAGTGGGGTGGCTCCCTAAAGGCTGAGTCCCGAGTGTTGAGGGTGAGGGGTTTATAGGGCTCCCTGATCACCGGGAACTGATTGCTATGCAGAAGTCGATCAGCTGGTGACCCTAGATGAGGGAGGCAGGAGGTGGGCAGCTCATCCTGACTGCACCTGGCATGAGATGGACCAGGCAGTGAGGCTGGGAAAGCCTCCCTTTCTGGGCTGATTCTGACTTTGCTCATTTTCCCTTGTCAGGAATGCAGACTGTCAGACACTATGAAAGCAGTAGGGGGGGTTCTCAACAGGCCCATATGGGTGGCCAAAGGATCCAGTAAGTCCACTCCCACCTGTCTCCCCAAAGGACACAGAAGCACTGACTTGGAAGGAATTTGCACTCCTATGTCTATGGCAACACTAGTTCTCACGGATTTGTCTTTCCCTTAGAAGGTGGTGCCATGATGTCTCTGCCATACGAACAAGGATGCAGAAGCGCAGAGAAAGTAAATATCCTGCTGGAAGTCAGCCAGTCATGACCGTGAAGCACAACCCACATGCCCGGGTCAACATAAAGGCAAATCACCTTCCCCATCATCATCTGGGCACCGGTGCCCTTTCCTTACAAAGTGTTGGTGCCCGTCTCGGCCCCTGGTAGAATGCAGGCATTTCAGGGCTTCAGATAATAAGTGCAATGGATCTTGTTCCTGTGGAAGCTGAGCGGCTCAGCGGCTCTTAGGAATAAGGTGACATAGGATGAGAGCGTCCATGATGCACAGCCACGTGCTTGTTCGGACTCACGGGCCACTCAACAAGACACAAGGACTCTGACTGAAGTTAAAAGTTGCAGGTTTATTTGCCAGAAGTGGGTGCACCAGGGTGGCACCCAAGCCAAGGTGGTAAGAGAGACCCCTAGCAGTTTCTGTGATAACCCTTTATAGGGCAAAGTCACCGCCGCCCCCTACTGTGAAGCAAGCAAACAGCTGTAAGCCCCATAACTACAGGACACAGACCCGTGTTCCCATAATGGGATGCAGTGCCATAACTGCAGGTTTCAATAATGCTGACATTCATCGTCTGTCAGGTGGACAACGCTGGCGGCCATCATCCATCAGGTGGATAAAATAGTTGTCAGGAACAACCAGGAATAAGGGAGGCAGACATAGGCTGTCGCACCAGCTAGCCATGGCGGCTACTTCCCACCGAGGGCAGGGAGAGGATACTGGTCTCAACATGGAGGTTTTAAACAAAATGGAGTCACTTTGGTTCATCTGTTCCCAACAGTGTGCGAGTGGCACATGAGAGGCCGTGGCATGTTAGCTGAGGTGGGCATTTTCCTTGGTCCTATTCTACAGATCCGGGAGATGACACCTGGCATGTAGCTGCAGGGCTAGGTGTCTCACAGCTGCTAAGAGAGGAGGCCAGACTGACCCCTGGGAGTCTGCCTCAAACTCTGCAGCCAAGATGGAAAGCAGTAGCGGACCCAGGCCCTGCAGACAAGGCCCAGTGCTGACTGGAGACCGCTGGGCATCCCGTGCCCGGGAGGGGTCCGAGCCCGGAGGCCTTCGACGTCCAGAACAGGAGGCTGTGCCCGGTGCCAACAGAAGAGGACCGCTTGGCGACGCAAGGACACACGCTGACTTGCGTCTTAGGGAACCATGTCTGCCCCTGTGTATCCTCTCGACAGGAGCCGCTCATACACGGCCGCTATGAAGACAGCACCACCTTCTCCTCGCTTTGTGCTGCACTTTGTTTTTCAGTTTGTTGCAATAAATCTTTAATATGGACTGAATTATGAGTTTTAAATAATTGAGCGAATGGTTTCCAAATGCTTCCTACCACAGTCATATAACAAGCGGAGGCTGTGGGGGCAGGGGTGCACTCAGTACCCTTGCATTCTGCAGCCATCCACCCACTTCTCTCTGAGTCCTCCGCACCAAAAGGGGAGGGGATGCTTAAAAGGTCAGGGGGGTGGCAGGTGGCAGCTCATCTGGTCAATGATGAAGCTTGACATGGAGCTCAGTGTCAAGAGGCGGGACAAGGGTCCAGACACTCATGGGGGCAGTGAGCATCTCGGGGGCTTTGGCTGCAGCCTGCCTGCTCTGTATTATTTGGCAAGATGACCAGTAACTGACATGGCCATGGAGCAGGATTCATTCATTCAGGATTCACTCCACTTGCTTTTATTGACCAGCTACTAAGAGTCAGGCATGAACAAGCATGGAAATACAGCATGGAGCAAAAGCAGACAAGCCCTTCCTCTACCTAAACTTTTTGTCTAGCTGGCTTACAGATGTTCAGCAAAACACACACAATATAAATATGAAATTGCAATTGTTACACGCTGCAAAGGGAGAGATGTGGCACAGTGAGTTCATGCACCCTGGGGAGATGCCTGGGGTGGGATGGTGTCCGAAAGGACCCCAGGTGGGTTGCAGGATGTCAGGGATGGCAGGCAGGCAGTAAGTTTAGAACCCACAGGAGTCAGCAAGTCCTTTAAGGATTTGCTCATTTTTCTTCAACGCGGTGGGAGGCACATCATGTTTTAGTCTGTGGGGACATAACCCAATCAATACAAATGCCTCTACTATAGCTGGGCGTTTAAGAGGTGGCTTTCTGGAAAGAGCCAGCCTGGGTTCGGATTTCTACTGTATCTCTGGCAGCTGCATCAGCCTAGGCAAGTTATTTTTTAGCTCTAGTTTCCAATAAGACTGGCCCGTCTCCCCTCCATTCGGTGTGGTCAGCTTTGCCCACAGATCACACCACTCCCCATGTGCTGTGGCTGTTGCTATGGTCACTGCTATGGTGGCTGCTCCCCTTGGAATGGGGGCAAGCTACCCTCAGACTATAATGCCCCTTTTCACTTTTTTTCCCTGAATGCACACCTGAAAGTGCAGTCTCCATTCCCACTGCTTTCTCATTTCTCATCATCTGATCTCTGCGTGAGTTGCACTGCGTTTCTTATCTCATAAGTTCATCTGAACCTTTGACCTCCAAAGTCCCTACATCATATGAACACTGGGGAGGTTTCATGCTCTCAGGAGTGATCCAAGGACCTGGTGATGATATGGCACCTACCACCCATCTTTCCTCATAGAATCAGCGCGATAGCTCTTACAGTGTGTCAAAGTACATCTGAGTACTCAACACTTGAACTGTAGCCCTCAGAATCGCACAGGGGGTAAATGCTATGATCATTATCATGTACAGATGGGAACACTGATCTCAGCGAGTTCAAACAAATGGGCCAAAGTCACACATCTGGCAAGTAACAGAGCTGGGGTCTCAACATGTCTTATGCTCCCTGAGTTTCACTGCCAAAGCTCTATGGGGTAGCTCATCATCTAGGCCATCCCTACTTCCTTGAAATGCAATCCACCTCAGAGATCTCCTACACCATCTTTGGTTTCTGCTGTGGGTTCCTCCTCCCTCCTTCCCAAAGAACCAATAGTGCCAGAGAATTAGAACTTTAGAGGTCCTCCTCCTTTCTCTTCCTTCATCAGTCTCACACACTGTCTCACAGGACACAGTGGTGGAGGGGCAGCCTTGTTTATCCAGGGAAAACAGACTTTCAAACAAGTGATGGTGGAGATGCAGAGACAGGTAGACCAGTTGGTTTGCACCCTCCTTGTCGCTCATCACAGGTTTGCTCAATCAAGATATTCAGCAGAACAGATACTTGGCATTTTCTTTAATAAAGCTACAAGGGGCTTCTGGAAATTAGAATCACTGAAATAGATAACCTCAGAGGAGTTCAGATGTGTTCTTTGATTCCTAGAGTGCCATAAAAATAGGTGGTTTTCTGTATGATTATATTTTTTGATATCATGCTTCTCCAAACTCAACTTTCATGGATGAGAGGACCAGTTTTTTTTTTTTAATGGAAAATTATTCTAGGTTTTCTTTTTTAATTTTATCCACCACCAGCATTTAAAGCTGGTGAAATGTCTGAAATAGACTGACATTTCCAAGTGGTAATTTTCCCAGTCTTTGTTAGTTCTGGAAGGGTATATGTTGCAAATTCTAGATGGAAACATTTGGAAACACTGAGACATTTAATTTTAGCTGAGTGAGCCACATGTTACTTATGAAACATCTATTTTGAGAACTGCAGCAGAGAATTAAACCTGACACTTCTTATTGTGGTCTACTACCTTCACTGGTAAACAAAATAAAATTACAAACACACCGGGAAAAGTCTTTTAAGGGTAGTAGGGGGGAAAAAGGAAGTAGGAGAAGCTTCATCTAAACTGATGCAGTCTGATTGTAACTGCTATTTTTTTTTTAAACAAAAATCTTTAGTTAATTCATAAATATTTTAGTGGGATCTAGAGTGTCAGTTTAAAGTTTCATGAAATTACATTCAGAACCCCAAATAGGGTCACCCTTTGGAATTGGATTCCAGAAATGCTTTTTGACTTGAAGTTGGCTCTGGGAACTCCTCCAGACAGGGTGGAAGACAGAGGACTGCAGACAGATGAGGGAGGTAGACCTCCAGGCTTGAGCTAAGAAATGACATAGGCAAAATCATCACTTTGCTGAAGAAGACATACAGATGACAGATAGACACAGGACAATGTCCAACATCACTCACTTCAAGGGAAAAGCAAGTCAAAAACACAAGGAGATGTCACCTCAACCCTGTGAGAATGGTCTGTATCAAGAAGAATGGAAACAGTTGTTGCCAAGGACGCAGAGAAAAAGGAACCCTCATCCATCCTTACTGGGGATGTAATTTGGGATAGCCTCTACCGAAAACCACACGAAGGTTTCTTAAAGAAATAAAAATGAAAATCCCGTATGATCCAGCAATACTTCTGAGAGGTATTTACTCAAAAATATGAAGGCTCTAATATGAAAGGGGTTAATCCCTCCCATCTTCATAGCAGCACTGTCCCCAAATGCCAGGTCAAGGAATGAAACTTAAGTGCCACTGACTGAATAGAAGTTGTGGACTAGACACTTGATGGGACATGACTCAGCAAGTAAAAGGGGTGAAATACTGCCTTTGGAGACAATTGGATGGACCTCGATGTCGAGGGAAGACAGAAAAGAGGAAGAACGGTGTCATACGGTTTCACTTACCTGCTCAATAGAAACAACCCAAAAAACATATACCTGCAAAATGCATCAAAAGCAAATCTAGGACTCAGGGGAAAATCTACCAATTACCAGAGGAAGGAGGAGGGGGGAGGAGATGGGGATGGGTCACAGGGTATTGGCAGGGAGGTTGAATGAGTGTGAGTGAAGCATATGCATGGACGGAAGCATATGCATGTACCCCCAAACTTATACAGATATGCAAACAAACGGCATATTAATAAGAAAAAAGTTCCATATTCAGCAAAATCTCATATATGACAAATTAAGTCAAAACCACAATGAGCTACCACTTCATACCTGTGATGAAAGGCTTGTAACACAAAGACCAGCAAAAGCAATGTTTGTGAGGGTGTGTGTGTGAGGGGGAATCTCCTTACACTGTCGGTAGGAATGTCTATGGATCCCTCTGGAAAACACTATAGCAACCTTCTCAAAATCTTAGAAATAAATCAACCCTGTGATCAGCAATTCCACTTTTAGGTGTCGATCCAAAGAACGCAAAAGCACTCGTTTGAAGGGATTTATTTATTCTGGGTTTAGTGTTATTCACAATAGCCAAACTAAGGAAAGAACCCAAGGGCCAGTGACTTATAGGCAGATTAGGAAGATGTGGTACAGATGGACAATGGAATACTACTCAGTTGTGAAAAAATAAGATGAAGCCCAGGCTTCTATGTCAGTGTGGATGGCACCGAAGGGAATGATACTATGAGAAAGACAAATACTGGATGGTGTCACTTCTGTATGGAATACCAAGAAACAAAACAGAGTCAAATAAAGCCAAACCAGTAATAAACCATAGAAATCTGTTAAATTGAGGCTTTTGGAGGTGGAGGGTGATGGGGGTGGGAGAGTGGGGGAGAGGAGCCCTCTCTAGGAGAGTAGAGAGGGGGCACAATGGACCATGGTGAACTATGGGTACATTGGTGATGGGTGTGGTATGGTGGCGTCTGGGGGGGGGGAGGTATAATCCTATACCTGTAAATGCCATAAACCAATGTTACCTTGATTACAAAAAAGAAAATCTTTTCAAGGGGGAAAAAAGAGAGAGAAATGGCCAGACATAGATTCTGAGAGAGGTCTCTGAGTCACGGAAGGGGCGTTGTGTGCCCCCAGGGATAAGAAAACACACTTCTGACATTCCTACTTCCAAACCAAAACAAATAAAACCCCTCACACTTCACTTTCCGTCTTTGGATCCTCCAGAGATTGGCCCATTCCTGTGAATTGAATTATGTGGAGAAAGATTCTATTCGATATCATCAACGAGTCTTGTCTAAAACGCAACCAGCTACAAAGTTTTAGTGTCAAAAATGTGAAGACTTACAGGAGCTCTGCGAGTGTTTCCTTGGCCAAAGGTCATTGATTTTGTATGAAATCACCAAGTTGTCAAGGAGACACCCTAATCACCTACTGAGTGCCTGCAGGACTGGGGAAGATTTCATTGTATTTGAAGGCAACAAGGAAACAGGGTCCCACCTGATCTGTCCACCTGCAAAAGTCAGATGGACACAAGAGAAAATCCAAATAGGGAACACAGAAGATCTCTCCCTGCCCCCCCCCCCCATGTATCAGTAAATAGGGTCAAGTGCAAATGGCAACTCCGATAGCCAGGGTGGCGGAGACTTCCCTGCTGCCACTACCTGGGTATCCAGGGGTAAGGACCCCAACAGTGACCTGTGCCACCCACAGGGGTGTCACTCTCTGGGGGAAAGCAGGAGAGTGAACTGAGAATCGAGTACAGATGAGTTTCACACCCCCCCTCACGCTCAGATGCATGTAAGTAAATGCTAGCTTGCTTGGGGAAAACAGGGCAGGAGCAGTTCGTTAAAACTTATGGAGATTAAGCAAGGCAACAAAGGCTGTTGGCCTCAGCGATTCGGAACAGTGGTGTTGAGGAAGGCGAGGCTGGAAGCGCTGAAAACATTCCTGTCAGAGGGAAGAGGTAGGGAGCTCTGACTAAGCCTGGATTTGGAAGGTTGCGGATGATTAATTCACAGGCACACACACATTCTCATCCTCTCTCTCGCTCTCCCCAACGTGGAAGCAGGGGTGGAAGCGTTCTCTGTGATTCTGGGTTTTCGAAATCAGGTCGACATGCCTGGTCCTTACACCTTCTGTCAATTAGCAAGTTGATTAACAGGCCTATGTTTCAATTTCGAGACGCGCGAGAGCACCCGTTTTTCCAGGTTGCTGCAAGTCGCCGTTCTCATCAAGCACCTAGCAGAGCTCCTGGTTCACGTTCTGTAATTGGTGGCTGCTATGCATTTTGCAGTAGCTATTATTATTAATAATGAAAATGGATATTGGCACCGGTAGCACACTGCTTCGCACGCTTTAATTGGAAGTTGCTAATGAATGGATGGCTGTTGGAACAGCTCATGGCTGCAACAGACAGAACAGTATTGAATAACAGGGGAGTAGAATGGTGAAGCCGCCGTCAAAAGGCTCCTGTCTCCCAAGGACCAGCAGTCCAAGTGTCCAAGACAATCAGGTGGGGTCCAGGTAGCACTTCCACCTGATTCTGGCCAGTGAGAAGCCACTCAGGTCTCATCAACTTCATACTGGCTGTTCAGAATTCCACGGAGAGCGCTGAGTGCTGTTTCCACTCACACCAAATGTTCACTCCAGCAACTTCACGAAAAGAACAGGGGGTGGAGGGGGAGGTAGATGGTTAAACAAATTTAAATCAGAGGCTGACAGTGAACATATGCACTGTTCTTGTTCCCCACTTGGAACAACCAATACAATGGAAAACTACCTCAGTGAATTGGCCCAGAGACTGAACAGAGGAAAAATTCCCTTGGATGCAAAGAACAATTTTGCTAGAATCACCAGGACCACCAAGAACACCACGAGGATAATTTCTTATATTTATTTACCAATGTATCCATAGAGTTGTTCATTCACCCATCCATCCATCCATGCATTCATCTGTCCATCCATCCATCCATGCATTCATCTGTCCATCCATCCATCCATCCATCCATCCATCCATCCATCCATCCATCCATCCTTGTCTCTCTCTCCATGTGTTTATCTATCATATATGTATCTATATGTCTGTTTGTCATTTAACCTTTCAAAAAGTCAAATCACATTTTATCTGTTTTAACTTTCATAACAATTTTGTAGAATACAAAAAAAAAAGTCAACATCAGGGTTTTTTCAACCTTCATTTACCTATCACACTTCTAGATTTTGCCATATCATCTTACTACCTAAATACTACTGCTTCCTTGATAGTTTTCTTTTCCTTGCTCTTTATAATACACACATTTAAAAATAATCTATAAAGACAACTTTACACATCAATGGGAAGCTACTGTACATATACAAACACATCAGTTGTTTCATATTCTAGCTATTACTCTTACCAAGAAAGACTGTGGATACAAGGATTATTTGGATTGCCATAAGATGCATTAAGAGAAAATTGAAAAGGGAATGACTTTCTCATGATGCAATCCAACAATATTTACTACCGTGTCTGCAGACCAACTAAAATAAACTTACAAAGCTCTTCAAACCTTGGCCAATGTTGGGAAAATGCTGGGTTTGAGAATTCAAATAGCTAGCTAAAGACTTTGTAAAACCATATCAATACAGATCACCAAGTATTGATTAAGGAGCCACAGCTTCATGATCCTAGTGTAGGAGCTGAGGGGATAAGGATGGGCACAGAAGATGTGAATCTTCTCCCATTCCCAAAGACTCAGAGTTGACTTAGAGTTGCACAAGGAAATGTGGCGAACGTTAAACATTACCATTCAAGACAGGTGGAATTATGCTATACTGACAAATATCACCCACCCTGTGGCCTGCAACAGAAGCTATTTTCCATCTTGCTACATATCCACATGGGTCATGAGCAGGCCTGTCCCATGCCTTCTTCTCTCTGAGACTCGGAAAGGACAGAATCCCCCTATGAAAGATATTTCTAATCTTACTACACAGGGAAAAAGGGATCAGAGTGGGGAACACACTGACTCTTCAATTTTCCACTTGGAAATGATGTATGCCATTTGTTCCCAGTTCATTGACCAACACAAGCCAGGCTGGGAGAATGAGGTGGGAGATGAGAACCCCCAGTAAAGAAAGTCAGCCAGGCAAGGCAGCTGCCTTGAATAATAACAAACCTATGAAATGTGACAGTGACATGACTGAGATTTGTAACTGCTAGACAGAGAATTTTTACTCACTGTGATGCCACCATAACCAAACCGCTCTAAGAAGAAAACTGTGGCAGAATTTGAATACATGCACATACATACACACATACACGTATACATACACACACACACACACACACACATACACACCCTTCTGGAGACTCACCAGCAATCTAAGTGAACACAGTTGAAAATACTCATAACATCAAGTGTAAGTCACTTAAGGAGATCTTGGTGTTTGGCAGGGAGGGAATTCAGATGCTAAAATGATTCTTTTAACCAATGGTTAAGCTTGCAGAATAACGCCTCCTGCATTCTCAGAAACATTCTCTCCTTTACTTTCCTTAAGAATTCTTGGAAATGAGGATTCAAGGGCTCCTAGGTCAGGAATAATTCAACTACTGACCTGCAAGGAAGAACAGGCTGAACCGAAAGACCTCTAAAATGCACTTCCAACCCTGTGGATCTGTGGTATTTTACCCTGAGGACAAATAGCAAATAAAAACTATGTGCAGATAAAATTTCTTGGGTAGACAGATAGTGCAATTGCAGGGGAATTTAATTTCCCCCTGAACCAAAAATGAAACCCAAGACAATAAGTGACTATATAAAGAGAACATTGCTTTCTAAATGTTGACATCAGCGAGCTCTTTCCATCCAAGTTTGGATTTTTGCAGAAAAATGAAAAAGTTTTCAAACAGCTACAGTCCCTTTGGTTTATAAGACCCATCGAATGAGTGCCACTGAGAATGTGGAACTAGCTGTCAGAAACACAGATCTATAAAGTACTCTGCCCCCAATTGTCTTTTGATTTCTTTTTATTGTTTTTATAAAAGTCAATTATTTGGGGTAAATAAATAAAATGTCAAAATGCCAACAACTGCTGCCTGGTGCTGTGGTATCTAAACAAACCCTGTTCTCCAGGAATAATTATTGCTGATCTTAGGTGGCATGTTAAAAATTTTATCATTCCTGGGGGCATTCACCCCAAATCAATACAGAAGCAAATGTCCCATAGCAAGTAGTACAGACAATACAAATGATGATTATGGGAGAGAACAAAGTCCTTCAAAAAACTAGTTTTACTAACTTCATGAAGGGTACCCTGTAAGACTGGTCAACAGGACTAAAAATAAAGTGT
>PVHY01015196.1:0-36527 GCA_004024945.1 Uropsilus gracilis
AGAAAAAACAAAAAGAAACCCAACCAAATGGGAAAAAATTTTTGTCCTCCACAAGAGTGATAAGGGTTTAATAACGAAGATCCACAAGGAACTCACACAACTAAACAAAAACAAAACAAGAAGCCCAATCAAAAAATGGGGAGAAGAACTAAAAAGACTTCTCCAAAGAGGAAATACAAATGGCAACAGACACATGGAAAATTAGTCAATGCCACTAGCAATCAGGGAAATGCAAATCAAAACCACAGTAAGATACCACCTTACACCAGTAAGAATGGCCCATATCCAAAGAATGGGCAACAACAAGTGCTGGCAAGGATGTGGAGAGAAAGAAACACTCTTACACTGCTGGTGGGAATGTAAACTGGTCCAACCATTATGGAAAGCTGTGTGGAGGACCCTCAAATGAATGAAAATGGAATTACCATTTGACCCAGCAATTGCTGTCTTGGGAATCTACCCGAAAGAGACCTCAATGTGGGTACAAAGGGACACCTGTGCTCGAATGTTTACTGCAACACTATTTATAATTGCAAGGACTTGAAAGTAACCTAAGTGCCCCAAAGCAGATGACTGGATGAAAAAGATGTGGTATATATACACTATGGAATATTATTCATCAATTAAAAATGACAGATTTGGTGATTTTATGATAACATGGATGTACTTAGAAGAAATCATATTAGCAGAAACAAGTCAAAAAGAAAAAGACAGAAACCAAATGGTTTCACTAATATTTTGGGATATAGGGAAAAAATAGACAAAAGCCATGAGGAAAAGTCAAAACAAGCTAAGCACCCAACTTCAGCACACAACTTCAGGCAGGGGGGAAAGGGGAAGAATGGTGGGAAGGGTGGGGGTGGTGAATCCCTGGGATTACAATGATGTGAAATTTACATATAAATAAATTAAAAAAAATAATTGGGTGGGGGGAGTAGAATGTGGGCAAAGGTTGAGAGGTGACGCAGAGCTGGACTGGGACAAGGGAGAGATGGTAGGCTTGACTGGCCACGCACTGCCTGCTTTCTGCAGTAATGCACCTCAGGCAAGTCAGCTTCTTGGGCACCACCATTAAAAAATTGTGTCATAGGGTGGGCACGGTGGCTTGTGCCTGTAAGCTTCAGCCTATGAAGTGGCTGGCGCTAGGGATCGTGGTTTGAGTCCCACCTGGGGCCCATAGCAAGACCTAGTTCCAAAAAAATAGCTGGGTGTGGTGACGCGCGCCTGTCATCCCAGCTACCTGGGAAGCTGAGGCTGGGGATTGCTTGAGTCTGTGCTACCTCAGGCAACGAGAGCCTGTGGTTCCATGGGCAAAAATAGCGAAAACCTAGTCTAAAAAAGAAAAAAAAAATTGTGTCATAGAGCAACCACTTGCTTTTTCTTTGCTTTCCTAAATGATAATACAAATCCTTCTTCCTGGACTTTTCTTCAGGCTGCCCCACTGCCTTGCCCTTCCAGCATCTGCTGCTCATTGGTCACCATCAGTGCATTTATAAGGAAGGACAAACACCAATCTCTGCTTCCTAACCCACCAACAGGGCCAGGAGCAGGGGCAGGGGCAGGGGCAGAGCCAGGGCAGCCAGTATGCTAAGTCCTTAAGCCTTCAATACCAGTGAGAATTGCTTGCTGGCAGCAGTCTGAAAGTGTTAGGTTGCCAGGTCATGCCCTGGCTCTCCCCAAACCCTCTCCTCTTCACTTCAGGTTCTCTGGTATACCCCTATGCCTCCTGTTACTTCCTCCCAATGACCTCCATCTCCAGCATCACCTCGCTTATCCCCGCCCTCCACTGAGAGTCACCATCCGTTATTCTCGTAAAAGCTCTCCTTGGGAAAGGATGCAGGAAGGAAAATCACTCTGTTTGGGCCAAGGAGGAAGGAAAGAGAGGGGAGTGGAATGGGCTGGTGATGGAAAAAATGACTTATAGCCCTTCCCTGGGTTTGGGCCTGGCAGGCAACTCACAGGGGTTGCCCTGGTGATGGCAGACTTACTCCTCCCCTCAGCACTGAGGAATGTGCCTCCTCTTCACTCTGATCCCCTCAGGTCCACCCTGGGGTGGAGTCCAGACCCCCAGCTGCTTGGGCCTGGGTTTCACAGCCTGGCCCAAGATAAAGGGGGTGTGGACTACTCCCTTCCTGCATGCAAAGCCTGCCGTCTCTTCCAACCTGCTCTGTGCCTAGCAGGCTGGCCTTTGTCAAGCCCTTCTACACCTGCCCTGTGGTCTCTGTTGGCCATTTGGAGATGCTGGCAGGCGGGACCAAGAGGGTGTGAGCAGGAGGAACAGGATCACTCTGGGCTATTGATTGCCAGTGCTTGGGGCCTCTCCCAAGGGCCACCGCCCTGTGGGCAGTCACTGGGCAGCTCTGGGCCTGGCTGCCCCTTCCCAGGCCTCCTTAGGCCTCAGATGGGCGGAGGCTCTCGGTGCTTCATGGGCCCTGCTTGGCTTCCCTCCACCCTGCCCGTCCTTCTGTGATTAGCGGCTCCATTAACTTCTCCTCAGTCATCCCCTTTGGGGAATGTTTTCTGTCTGCTGCTGAGACACTGCCTGATACAGAAACTGTCTAAACAATGTGGAAGGAAAGGAAGGCAGGCCAGGTGTCAGGTCGCCTTTCTCTCTTTTCTCTCCTGTCTCTGTGGAACCTCCTGGGTGTAATTTGAGATGAATCCAGAGGCAGTCCTGCCCAGAATAACAAGGCTGGAATCCTGAAGTTAGGAACATCTCTCTAGATCAAAAATGATCTCTGGTGAGGCTAGCCCAAATGACTGACTTGAAGGGAGAGGGGAGAGGCCCCTGTGGCATGTTTTCCGGGCCTTTTGGAAAACATGGAGGTGTTCTTTTTAGCCAAGCACTGGAACCTGCAAAAAAGCTGACATTGTAGATGCAAGGAAACCGGCACCTTTGGAAAAGGAATGGCCCATGTGTTACTATGGCAACAAGGGAAGCGTCTCAGATGTTATCCAGCCGGCAGCAGACACTGTTGGAGACAAAAAGTAAAGGGCAGGATTCTTGCCCTGAGAATTAATGTTCTTACTGAGAATATTAAGCCCTCTAAGAGCTGAGATTACTTCCTGCAATGTGTAAGGGAAAATGGTCAGAAAAAGAAGGAGCCAAAGAGAAAGGAACTTGGGTTCAACTGAAGCGCAAGCCTGTTGCTTGCAGAGAAGGGACCGTTGTGAGAACCTGGACCTGGACTGCTGGAACCCCCTGCTGTAAGTTGGTGGCATAATGAGTGTAAAGGGGAAAAAAAGAACTCTGTTTAACAAAAAAAGTTTCTTTGTAAGGATCCCACCTTCACTAGGAAGGTGAGCTCATGGTCAGTCATTACTCAACAAGCCTTAGTTTCAGCAGATAAGAGGCTTAACCTAGCTGCAAAAATGCAAGGACTATGTTTGTCTTCATTGTGGAGACATGGGTGGGGCAGGTCCCTGAAGAGTAGGCTTAAATCAATAACTGTTGCAATTCATTCAACAGATGTTTCTTGAGTACCTACTATGCTTCAATGTTCTAGGTGATACATCGGCATACATTAGGTAACAAAACCAAGAACCCTATTCAGGCAGAGGCAATAAATTACATATAGTTGATCCTGAATTTGTAGATTTATATATATTCATTCTCTTAATATAAGTATACACACATATACACCAGCAGGCATACATCCCTGCACCTGGAAGTTACGAATGCCACAGTAGACTAGAGATCAGCTGTGAGTCAGGGTGCTGGGCAGGTGTTTTTGAAATTTTATGTAGGGTGAGAAGGTGATGCTTGAGTGGATTAGCTCTGCACCTAGCTTATCAGGAGAGGAGAGCGGTGCCTACAAGGGACAGTCAGGGCAAAGGACCTATTGATGGAGGCTGCCTGGCACCAGAAAGGAACACAGAAAAGATCAATCTGTTTGCAGCTGAGTGAGTGGGGAAGTGGTTTCCTGCAACATCCTCTTGCTTCCTTTCCCAGGCCTGACCTAGCTTCAGGCTGTCTTGCCTCAGCCCTTAGTTAGGCCTCCAATGCCTGCCACTGCTTTTGGGCAAACCCTTGGGAAAAGGGGGTGACTTGGTTTTTGAGTCCTTACCCAAGGTTTTACCTGAGCACTTGAGAATCTTAGACAAGACCTGAAAGCAGGTATGCAGAGAGAAATAAGAAAATGGATTTAAAGGGACTTATTTACACTCAGTTTGAGAAAAGGGGGTGTTAAGACGAAGAAGAAAATGTACTGCCTGGCACATGGTTGGGTCTGTCTGTCCCACTTGGAGGTGGCCAAAAAAGAGAGCGAGCCATTCAAACTCACTGTTTTTTTAAAACCCACCTGGTGGTTCCACTCTGCCCCTAGTACCCAGACCCCCCATTTAGCAAATCAGGTGGAGTCCAGAAAGCTCCTTCTCCACCATCAAGTTGACCAGGACTGCCATCCACTGGCATGGAGGCTGTGCCTCAGCTTCTCTTATACCACCACTTTGGAGAGCCTCACTGCAAACCTACAACACCATCAGACTTTTCTGACCCCACTAATCTACATAGTCAAATTTGTCTTCAGTGTAGCTGGTTTCAGAAACACTAGTGAGAAAAATCAAAGGCTTCTAACAAATGAAATAAATGCTTCCTATGAATTTAAAATTTAAAAAAAATATTTAATTTTCATTTTGTCATTTTAATACAATATTAGTCACATTTGTATGGTTGTTGTTCTCCTTAGGTTTGGCCCTCCACTTCTGTATTGTACCCCTTATCCCCTACCCTACCCCCCCTTTCCCCCTTCCCCCCTCCTATCACTCCAACTCCTCTCACTTAAAGCTGTTGGTCCATGTTTGGCCCTCCGGTCTTTTCGTCTTCTGGAACTATGTCCATTTTTCCTGGGTGTGGACTTGCACTCCTGGACAGCAATAGACGAGGCTGTCTCGGATCTCGAGGAGTAACTGAGGCAGATTGTTAGGTAGAGCACATTAGGAACTTGTTGGAGGGCAAATACATGGTACACTTCTTCAGGATCCTTTCTAGTGTCTGTCACATGTTGCTGGTTCTGTGCCTTAAAGCTCTGATATCTTGGTTTGAGAATCCAACTCCCAGCTGCTGGCAGTGAAGGCATTCCCTACTGGGGACAGACTTCCCCGGTAGGGAATGCTCGTCTCCTTTCTCGTGTAGCAGTTCTGCCATGGGGCCACAGCCACATCACATCATTGTGGTTTTCTTCCCCCATTAATTGGTAAAAGAGGGGGCCTCATTCATCTTTTACATAACTGTGGGCCTGGGGTTTGGTTCCCCAGTCCCAGAGATAATGCAGGTAGAATCTGTGACAGGTCACCTCAATGGCTGGTATCACCTTCTTGTCGCAGTGGTTCCCAACATGCTGCTTGCCCTATGGAGGTGATGAGTGTATCCAGGGCTGTTATTACCTCCTTTATAACTGCAGCTGGAGAGACTATTTTTCATTCCTAGTGCAGGTCTGATTGAGGTTGGAGTAAACCATAGGGGGGACACTCCCTAACTCCAGACCATGGTGGGATGTGCTGGAGCTCTTCTCCAAGGACCTGTGTGCTGTTTGAAAGGACCTCACTCCCATCTCTTGCCCAACTAGGCTCAAGGCTGGACTTGGAAGGTAGAGTTTACTAATGCCTTCTCCCAGCTCAGAATCCCTGGGTGTGCCCTGCCACCACCCCCAGACTCTGAAAGGGTGGAGACCAGGGCCTTCCAGTCCTGATATCCCTAGACCCTGAGATCCTGAGACTCTGGTGGTGCAGGATTTACCCTATTTCCTTTTGGGGGGCTCCCCAAAGGGCCAGGCCTTTTGAGGGAGCCTCAGCCCCTGCTCCCAGGCTGGTTTGGACTGATTTTTTTTTTTATTGTATATTTTACATTGAGGCTACATTAATTTATATATATATATATGAGTTAAGGTTATAGGTTTAATCTCTTCAGATGTATGCTGCCACACCACATTCACCACCAAAGTGGTGGATACAGGGTGGAGATTTTTTAACTATAATCTATAACTCAAAAAACCTCTTTTTCCACCTTTACCCTAAATGTAGGCTCCAGGCTGCCAGTACCATGTTCACAGAACTACCTACTATTGTTATACAAATGCCAGTCACCAGCTTCTCTCAGCTCCCTCTCTCCCGGGCAAACTGCAGGAAGGAAAAAAAAAGTTAGAACTGCATTTTGAACTCACAGCCACTTGGCCTTAAATGTAACTTTTACAACTCCTGCAGTTTAAAGACATTTAAAATTGTGGGTTCTTATCATCTGTAACCCCCCTTACATTATTTTCAAAGCCAGAACATATTCTTAAAGTAAAAAGAACGTATTTATTTCTAACAAAGTGACTTCCTAATTACTAAACAGAAATGAAACATATAAGAAAACCCCTGATCATTTCAACATAGTCCAAAACTTCAGTCTCTTAGTCCTGATCATCTCACCAACGTTCAAGCAATCAGAGTTCATCAGAGCATGCTCCAAACGTCCTTCCTTATCCTTGGCGTGTTCTATCCAAGCTGGTAGACGAAGATGCTACTGTCTCCTCCTTGCTGTGTCCTCTTCACTTCACTCCAAAAAACATGAACCAATAACAGATTCATCAAGGCTTCCTCATGGCCTCTCCAAAAATTCTTAGGTTCACTTTAACACACACACTTGGCTTAACCATGCTAACGTCATGAGTCCCCAGGCTTGGGACTATGGCTGGGCTGCTTGCCTCGGCCACATGGCCTGGACTTACATTGTCCTTCTCCCCAGAATGCTAATCCCAAAATCAGTTGCTCCCCAAAATGGCTGAATCCCTTTCTTTGTTCCTCAAGCTTCTTTATACCTTTCTGTCCAAGTCCTGCCCCCAAGGACTTCTGGGAGTTGGAGGTCCTGTCAGGCAGGTATGCAAATCAAAGTACTATCCAGCTCTCTGTAAAATCTTCAAGTCTATAGTAACAGGAGTAGCTAGCTCTTTATCAAATGTATGTATCAACTGTTAATGGCAGGAGGGGGAAGGGTAGATTTCCGGCATCAAAAGCACCCACAATCCTCTGTGTAGGTCACTGGGCCCTCTCCCTCCTTTATTCCCTCCTGTCCCCTCCCACTGCTCCTAGGAGTTTTAAAAGTAGATCTTTTATAATCAAACCCTATATTGGAGAAAACCCTATATTGGAGAAAAGATGGTATAAAAGACAGTGAAAAGATGGTATAAAAGATAATCAGATGTTGTCTGGTCTAAGATAGTAACCTGTGAATTCACAACCTCTCCTACACAAGCCAAATCTACAGGAAGCTAGTGTGTGGCTCCTCCACACTGAGTGGGGGAGAAAATACCCACATGGAAATGGGGAGACAGAGCTGAATACACTGTTGCCATAACCCCCAACTCAGCACAGTGACATGATATGCCATCAGGAAGGAAGCCTCCATTCCCAGTTGTAAAGGGCTTAGACCCAATGTCTAGTAGCTGAATCTTTAAGACTCCCACCTAATGGAGGGGTAGCCAAATCACACAGCTCTGAAAGTCAGTATGGTTTGATCTACAAGGCCCACAGAGAACTATGGTAAACAAACAGTTTTTAAAGGACTCCTCCCCTGGGACTCAGAGGAGAGAACAGACAAATGCCTATTTCCCAGTGTTTTCTGTGAAGAGGTCTATTTGCTTACTTTCAAAGCTGCTTCCAGAGGCCAGGCTTTTAATTTAGCACACATCCAGCACTTGACTAAAGTCAGGCAAGTGGGTGGTTTCTTTATTCTCCTTCTGCCCATCCAGGCTGCTGTTGTCTGCCTGGAAGAAGCTTACATACATGTGGTATCCTAGTTTTTGCAGTCACCCTTTTATCCTTACTCCCATTTCACAGATGAAGAAATTGAGACTGGTGAAGTTAGGGGACTTTCCTAAGATCATATGACTATTAAGAAGCAGAGGGAGAAATAAAATCTAGATCTTTCTGATTTCAAAGCTCATGCTTTTTCTGCAGTTAATTATTCTCTATTTTTGTGCCCATAGATTTTTCAAAATCTCTAAATATTTTCACTACGGCTGGAGTCCTGGCAGAGGCAGTATGTAGGGTTGCTGCCGGAGGTGAGGGCAAGGATGGGCGGTGAGGGAGCCTGTGTGAGTCCTTTGTAGCCAGATGTTTATAAATCTGGACCGCCTCCCTTTTAACAAATTTTGGGGCTATTTCTTCTGGCTCCGAGACTCAGGGAAGGCTTTCTTGCCTCTGTTCTCAGGAAGACTTCCAGAAGAGGCAGTGCTCCGGGTCAGGTGAGGCCAGCCTGTTGGGATGACAAAGACTCCTGGATGGGAGTTATAAGGGCAGAGGGGAAGAGCTCTTAAACTCTCTGTATTCTTTTTGGGTTGCTTGAATAAATGAATTAACACCAGATTAGTAGGAGAACAGGATAAATTTGATTACACCTATATGGAAAATTGGTATGGATATGGTTTCTAAAGTCAGTGGGGGTAAAATGAGGGTATTTATCCTGAGTGAAGGAATAGAATAGGGGTCTGGTCCTTCAAGGAGAGATGAAGGGGCTCACTTAGTGAGGAGAGGGTGGCTTCTATGATGAAGAACAGATGGTGCCTCATTAGATGTCTGGTTTGCTGTATAGACAGGTTTTTCTAACAGAAAGATTTCTGGTAAAATTGTAATTTCCAGTACTACCCAAATTTTCATTCTTTGAGGCAGTTGAGGGTGTGATGAAAGTCCTCAGGAACCTGCAGGGACTTTAGTGACATCAGTGCAAAAACTCATATGCCAAAGCAATGTGTCTTGGGAAGCCTGTTTGGATATTTTGGGAGACCTGACCTTTTAAGATGTCTTGGAGATATTTTGGCTTCCTGTCCTCCTGAACCACATGACTATCTCCTTTGGTCACAGATGGTTGGTCCAGCATTATTAGCACCCTCTCAGGGCTGCCTGGCGATGGGATGAGCTGGACTTTATGTCAGGGCTGTGCCCACAATGAGTGACCATGAGGGCTGGGCCTCCTTCGAGAGGGAGCAGAAGCAGGTGCCCAGGAAAAGCAGGAAAAGAGAGCAGCCCAGCAGACAGGGTGATCCCTCTGGGTTTGCTGTTTTGGGACCTGCACCTTGTTCCTTCCTGAATTCCAAAACCCACTGGTTGGCTATTCATAGGTTCCCTGGACTTCTATAATCTTCATGAGTAAGAGTAGTTGTGTCATGCAAAGAGGTGCTTGAGGACAGTCCCCGATGGTTGAGATGCGGTCTATCCTGTCATATCCACAGGGTGTGTCTTGTCGGCCTGTGACCACCTACACTCTTTTCACTTGTTCTTGTGGTTCACAGAGAGGTTTCAGGGCCAGGGCTTGCTGCAGGGGAAAGATCTGGACTAGAAGTGAAGGCAAGAGGGAGGCACATTCTGACCAGAGCCTCACCCCCATGTTTATACTTCTCTAGCTCCAGGAATACTTTCCAGACCCTCTGGACCCTCCATGCAGCATGGATTCTGGGCAGAAGCTCCCACATGGCGTAGTTGCTCATAATAGTCAAAGTAGTGGTTTGCATTTTAAGGCACATATTTACTATTTAACTTTGTCAAAATTTAAAAGGCACAAAAGAGAATCTACTGAAAAGTCTCCTTTCTGTTTGGCAGCTCCCATTGTTGAGTTGACAGCATCCTGCCGGAAATGTTTTATGCACACATAAGCAAACACCTGTCCTCCATTTATTACACCAGTGGCTGCAGACTTTCCTCATTGTTCTACACCTTGGTTTTTCATTAGTAAATAGTTAACTAACTTCTACCTCTCTTGAGGGGAGATTTGCGATCATAACAAGATCCCAAATCTGTATAAAGAGATTGCCTTGATCACTTGCATTTCAAAGAACTTTCTAGCAGTGAAGAAGTGTGAGCTCCTTCCTGAGGCCCCTAGAGAGATGTGTATGTTCCAGAAGGGTATTCACATATGCCCAGGCATATACATGCAAGTGTTTGTGTACTTGTGTGTGTACACCCCTTTTCAGGAAGATCTGCACTGGTGCCCAAGTGTGGAACCTAAAAACTTTGTTGGTAGCTCTGGAGTCCCACCAACAAACTTAGAGTTATAACCCTACCTCAGGCAATTCCCTTCCCACAAAGAGGTATGACAAGAGTATTCTTTTGGTTGTTGAGAGCATGGAATGGGAACATGTTGAGAAACTGTCTTATGAATGTATTGTCAAGACATGGGCATGAGAGGTTATGCTCAACCTGACATTTTCTTTTTTTTTTGGAGACTAGGTCTCGCTATTTTTGCCCGTGGAACTGCAGGCTCTTGTTGCCCAGGGTACCACAGACTCAAGCAATCCCCAGCCTCAGTTTCCCAGGTAGCTGGGATTACAGGCACGCGCCATCAAGCCCAGCTATTTTTTTGAAACTAGGTTTCACTACGGGCCCCAGGCGGGACTCGAACCGTAATCCCTAGCCCCAGCCGCTTCATAGGCTGAAGCTTACAGGCATGAGCCACTGTGCCCGGCCTCAACCTGACATTTTCCTTCAGGATATCTCTGACCCTCTGGTTCCTCTCCCATCCACCTCTTCATTCTCAGTTGATGGTGTCATCTCCACCTTAGGGAGTAGAGGGAAGATGGTTCCCCAGCCTTTTACCCATTTATTGGCCTCTACCTCATCTCCCTGTCCTCCTACACTCTCTCTGGGGACAGCTGACACCTTCTGCCTCCTCCCAGTGGCTCTACAACTTATGTAAACATTATTCTCTGTCTCCCAAATCCTCAAGCTCTACATATGCAGTTTTTCTCTCTTAAAAACTAAAGTCTTCCTTCACTTCACATTACCTCAGCTGTTTTTCTCATCTACTTTAGAGCAAATTTCTTAAAAGATTATCTTATACTCAGTGACTTCATCTCCTCTATTCTAGTCACTTCTCCACCAGTCATCTATCTATCTATCTATCTATCTATCTATCTATCTATCTATCTATCTATCTATCTATCTATCTATCTATCTATCTATCTATCTATCTATCTATCTATCATCTCTTATTAATATACATTTTAAATTTATATAGTTATATGTATTTTTTCTTATCAATATATTATTTATTTGTCTTCCTTGTCAAACTCTGAGCCAACCAGTTTCCTCAGGCTGCCTGAGGAGGTACAGGCAAAGAATAACGCAGGGCAGATGAAACACAGGAAAAAGAGCTACAGGAGGTGGCTCCTTCACACCTTCTTGTGTCCAAGAGGATGAGAAAGGCCACCATTCTGGGAAAGAACCCCATGGCCTCCAGAGAAAAAAAGTCTGGAATGGCACAGTAGAAGAGGTGTTGCTTCAGAGGAGCGTTCTCGGCATGACCGATGCTGAGTCTCCCAAACAGCCCCAATTCTGGTCCCGGAGTTAGCCACCCCCGTTAGAGGAACAGTCCGCCCCCTCATTTCACAGACTCCACCTCTACCTCCACTCAGAAGAGTTCTCAGGTGCCAAGAATTACAGCTCCCAGCATGTCATGAACGTGGCTTCTTGAACAAGGACTGCTGGGAACTAGTGGTAGAGTTAAGTGGCCACACTTCATAGATAATTAAACACATTCTGTTTTCCTTCTTGCCTTTTTAGACCTGTACCCCAGTATCGCTGGGAGGAGATGCATGGAAGGAGAGACTCATAGAGATACTTGGAAGAGATAACTGAAAGAGACATGGGTGAGAGACAAGTGGAGAGGGTTCTCCTGCTCCTTGGCAGAGACAGTGACAGCTGTTAGTGGTGACCTTGTGTTGGATTATGTGGTATATTTTGAGATCTGAGTCCTCCTGTCCCAGCTCTCCTAGACCGATCTAAGCCTTTTTTTTGTGCTTTCTTGCCAGAGGTGACTTTTGAATCTCAGCAGCTGACCTTGGAGCACAGCCTGTCTGACTGGGAATTTGCTAATGAATGGGTGGGTAATTTTTTGAGTTCTATTGGGAAACTGTTATTTGAAATTCTCTCTTATTTTTCTCCCTCTATGCACACCAATTGTATTAAAAGTTGTCACATGAATAGTCTGCTTCCTTTGCTATTGTATACAAGGCTAACCGATCCCTTTTAAAGTGCATAGCCCATGGACCGGGCACGGTGGCTCGTGTCTGCAAGCTTCAGCCTATGAAGCAGCCGGGGCTAGGGATCATGGTTCGAGTCCCGCCTGGGGCCCGTAGCGAGACCTAGTTCCAAAAAAATAGCTGGGCGTGGTGGCGCAGGCCTGTAATCCCAGCTCCCTGGGAAGCTGAGCCTGTGGTACCCCGGGCAACGAGAGCCTGCGGTACCACGGACAAAAAATAGCAAGATCTAGTCTCAAAAAAAAAAAAAAAGTGTATAGCCCTTAAGAGTTTGGGGTCTCTGGTACTCCTCCACTGTGTAAACTAATCCCCCTGACCCTAGCAGCCCCTGCCCTTTGAACTTGGCTGCTGTGTCAGTGATCCTGGAAACGGCGCTGGCATGGAAGCCGTTACCCCCGTGAGTCTGGAGTACATGGCTGCCAAGCTGCCATCAGCGCCTGGTGGTCCCAATACTGCTGCAGATAGTGATGGCTCAGCAGCTGCTAGGGATTCCCCACTAAGAAGGCATTGAACATGAACTTGAGGGCTTGGCACAGACACACATTTTCAGGTGGTGTAGAGAAGCCCCGCTGTATTTTTTTTTTTTTAATGAAACATTTATTAAGCTGTTGCAGGTGCTTAAACACTTGCAAGAATTGATTGCCTGGATCCTGACAACATCACGTTGAAGTGGGTACTATTGCAGCGCATTTTAAAGATGAGGAAACGGAGTTCAGAGAGGTAGAGAGTGTGATCACACTGTTTACAAGCCTCACACAGGGAGTACGTGGAAATGCTGGTTGTGAAAGCATCTGCCTCCAGGGCCTGTATGCTGAACACGTCACTATGGGCCTCACTACCTGTGTGCAGTGGCCCAGGGAATGATTCACAGGTACAGGTCAGCAGTGGTGCTTTAACCACTCAATGGCACTTTTCAAACATTTGCCAATGTGAGGCTTCACCTGCATCCCTCTCAGCTTCCTCCATCCTGTGTTGGCTTGGGACACTTTGGTGTTTTATTTTGTTTTATTTTTTTTTGAGACTAGGTGTTGCTATTTTTGCCCGTGGAACCGCAGGCTCTCGTTGCCCTGGGTACCACGGACTCAAGCAATGCCCAGCCTCAGCTTCCCAGGGAGCTGGGATTACAGGCGCGCGCCACCACGCCCAGCTATTTTTTTGGAACTAGGTCTCGCGACGGACCCCAGGCGGGACTCGAACCATGATCCCTAGTCCCAGCCGCTTCATAGGCTGAAGCTTACATGCACGAGCCACCGTGCCCGGCCTACTTTGGTGTTTTAAATCTTGCCGTTCCTTTTTTTCTCATTCTGCCTCAGGCAAGTGCACCAGGAAAGTGCACCCATTTTAATGACCACTTGGTGCTCACTGGCTTCCTTGTTACCCTACCCAGATCTTCCTTCTGACCCAAGTCCTGTTCCCCTTGCCCTGGCATCTTTTAAATTTTACTTTTCAATGAGCTTAAATTTGTGAGCATCCCATGGATTTTGTGTCCAATGGCCTTAGCAGGGAGGTTGCTTTGGAATTTGGCATGAACTATGCCACTGTTTCCAGGGCTCAGTTCCTTCTCTCCAGGTTGACTCTGATTCTGTTTGGCTATCCACCTGCAGTCACTGTGTTCTTCCTTGCACTCATAAACCAACATAGGATTCAGTTTCACCTTTGAGTTTTGGGAAGCGCTGTAGGCTCCTTCTGGCTTCAGGGACATTTGTTTATAATCAGCAAAAATGACTTTGGAGATTTTGTTGCAGAAGTCCTCTCCTTTCTTCCAAGGAACCTCTACAGTTTCCAGAATGGCAGAGTGAGCCAAGAGTCCTGGTTCTTGCTGCTACTCCCATCATTTCGATGTCGCCTAGATATTCTAAATGCACCCCACATGATGTAGATCATGTTTAACAATTTGGATTTTTTCATTCAAGAAAGGGTGGCCACAGGGGTCTGCTGTTGGGGTGTGGGGTCAGGTGTTTGATCAATTATAGAAAACTTGCTCTCTAGACACTTGTTTTACACCATGTCAAGTGTTTCTCCTCACGTATCCTCTCTCACCCGGTTAACTCCTTTGTGATATTTTGGGTCTCTGCTTAAACTTCATTTTCTCAGAGAGTATTCCTGAGGTTTCTCCTGGACCTGGGTGCAAATACTGACTCCACCATCTACTTCAGTGAGATCTCGAGGAAGTTCCTTGACTGATTGGTTTCTCACTGATATTAGGCATCTGACACCACATGGTATGATGTCAGTGGGTCAGAGTTGTGCTCCGTCTTCTGCCCCTCACTTCCTGATGCAAATAGTCTCCCTTCTCTGCATCTTTGTTTCCCATCTGCAAAATGAGAACTTTGACCAGAGCCTTTCTAAGGTAACATTGTTTGTAAATCCTCAAGTTCTGTGCAAATGCTTCTGATTTTACCACCGCACTTTCCACCAGCTGATAATCTCTTCCCCTAAGGAAGGTGATGGGGAAGTTTCACCCAGCAATTTCATACCTATAATAGAGCAGTTGCTTATGTTAATGAAACAGCCTGCACCAGAACCTGCCATTGCCCATCTGAAAGCTGCTTCAGGAATCATGTTAACTCTGGTTATTTCCCACAGACAAGCTGATAAGATTCATTGCTGATAAGGCCCCATACTTTCTGTGCAAAGCTTATCTCCTTTCAGTTTCTCAGCAGTCCTGTACACAGTACTCTTGACTAAATACTTGTCTCAAAAGCTGGATGTGTTGAGGGGCTATACAGACCTACTAAGGATAAACACACACACATTTATTATTTTAAGAAATTGGCTTATGTATTTATGGATATTAGCAAGCCCAAAATTGTCAGGTTAGGTTATCAGAATGAATATCCAAGGGAGAACTGATGTGGTGAAGTAAAGGATGCCCACTGCAGAATTTCAGTTAGCTCAGAGCTTAGTCTTTTGTATTTTTCAGATCTTCAGCTGACTGGACCAGGTCCACCCACATTATTGGGGGGGGTAATCTGCCTTACCCAGTGTCAATCTCATAGAAATGTCAAACTCATGGAAAATACACTTACAGAATAATGTGTGAGATAGGTGTTGGGACCTCATTGATACTAAGAAAACTGAGGTCCAGAAAAGTGGAGAGGTGTACTCAGGGCCAAGGAACTATGGTGGCATGCAGTCACCACAGACTATCTCCAAGGACTGGATGCGAGGTTGCTCTCTGGCATTATATATGGAAACCGATGGAGACTAGAGCAGAGATGTATGAGAGCATGCGGTCATTATTAGAACCAGATTAGTGGTGTTAACACACTTTCACCAAAAAGAAGGCAACAGTGCAGCTGTCCCATCTTGATTCACCCCCTTATCACCCATTGTGGCAAGTTCAATGTCTTCCCCAAAATTTAATTAATTTAAAAAATTGAGTTTCAACGCATTTTATTATTAGACACCCTAAAAGATACATTTTTCTTAAAAACAGTGTCTCCACTCCAAATAAATCAAGATCAAAATAAATGAGCTCGAGATGACATCAGTCCCATTAATTGTATGAATGAAAAGCTGCAACCAGTATGGGTTAACATTTTCTAAACCATCCTTAAAGAAAACCACATGTGGGTGGGGATGGGGTCACATTATCCTCATGATCAACCAGCAGAGCAACCACACTGTCTGGATTCATGTTTTCACCAATAAAGAGCTAGTGGTTTTTGAAAATTTTTTTTTAGCAAGGTGTGTTTGATTTGTCTAAAAGATTTTGTTCTTTCTGGCCTCTGTTCTTCAAGTTTGCCTTGATTGATTTCATGTCATCTCTGATGTGCTTTTCCCATGTTTCTCTGGTGAAGCTGGTTTCCTGCAAGTGGTGGTTCATGACAATACCACCAGTAAGTGCTGTGCTTCCAGTTCCTTTACCCTCCTGATATTCAGTGGGGGCATTTCCACCAATTAGTGAGTCATCAACCTTTTCCTCTATCCTACTGACCACGTTCCCCTCCATCTCCAGGCAGATTAGCTGTGATCTTCCAGATTTTTCAGATGTTGGAGAACATCTCATCATGGCCAATAAGGCTAATGAGATTGACATTTAAATCTGTGAATATTGAGTAAGGCAGACTACCTTTCAGAACACTGTTGGGCTTGTATCATCAGCTAAAGGTCTGATAGAACAAAGGCCTAACATCATTTGAGAGAAGGGAATTCTGCATCTCATCATGGCTGATGGCAATTATGATGGTGACTTGAGGGAGGCAAGGGGCCTTGAGTTTGGACTAAACATGGGGCAGCCAGACCTGTGCTGGGGGAAAAGGAGAGAAGGTGGAAAAAATTAATTTTTAAATGATTAAATTATTTTTTAATGTTTAATGCTCCCCAAAAGTCTAAGATTGTCTAGGGTGGAGGCTGGGGTGCTTTCTCTTGATCAATGGGTCAGAGGTTCCTGGTTCTGATGAGACAGTGGATCTGCCCACTGCTGCTTGAGCCAGTCCTGCTTGTCAGTACAGCAACCTTTCTCCTTTATTTCAAAATCACCCTCCTCCCCAGCCACCATGAGACAGCTGTATTGATGATGGGCTTTACACACAGTCTGGGGAGTGGAGGGAATTCCAAAAACATGATGATTCCTGCAAGTTGAGTATCAGACTCTCAGAAATAAAATCCCCCCTTTCTTTTTCTGCAGGGCAATGGTGCCTCTGATGCAGTTTTTACTTGGCTCTTTCCTCTGATATCCTGGGTGGGCAGGTACTTTCTGTGAATTTATAATGAGAAATCACACACTCCCCCTCCCCCAGGTGTTCTGGGGAAGATGGCATCCTGTTCATTCTCCCACAGGAGCTGGGGAGAAGCAGTGTCTGAAGCCAACCAGTCACTGCCTTTCCAAGCACAGATCAGATGAGAAGGTCACCTCTACCTGTCCCACCTACAGCAGGTGAATCTCCATTGAGAGACCGTAGTTACCAGAGAACATTCTGGTGTCAGCTTACTTTTGCTGGCTGGTGTGGGATTCCATCAGATTGGGTTGCCAGAACAGCACTGATATGCTGATTTTATGTGACTCAAATTGTTTATCTACATAGAGTCCTAGAAACAGAAGATTTGCCCAGGGCCTTGTGCCTCTTGGAGGTGGCCCTATTGGGCACCTTCCCAGGCCCTGGAACAAAGCAGACACTGTCCTGTCCTCCAGGAGCATATGTTCTCATTGGAGGATTCAAACTGGCATGACTAGTGCTATGGAAAGAAAGAAAGCAGGTCAAGATTACATAGATTACAATGAAGGCTAGAGGAAAAGGCCTCACTGGTCCATGACATTTGAAAAGCAGTGAGAATTATGCCCCAGACTGCAGGCAGAAGAAACAGGAGGTGGAAGTACTACCTAGCCTGATTGAAGGGGCAACACTGAGGATAGTGTGGGGGCCAGGTCAAGCAGAGTTTGCAAAGACTGGCTTTCACTCAAGAACGATAACAAAACCACAGAGGGTTCCGAGCAGAAGAATTCACCAGCTGACTCATATTTTTAAAAGTATAACTTAGACTCCTTCATCTTCATGTTCATGCAGCATTACACCATGTGAAGGAATAATTTACTTTCTGCTCTTTTGCCATGAACTCTTGGGCTGTTCCAGCTCTTCGCAATAATAAACCACCATTAAGGACATTATTTACACATCTCCTGGTTTACCCATGCAAACCTTTCTCTTGGGTAAATAGCCAAGAGAGGAATCACTGGATTGTAGAACATCATCTTGTAACATTATGAAAAGCTGCCAAGTTGCTTTCTAAAATGACCAAACCTATTTACACGTCTACATACATAAGAGAGCTGATGGCTTTTTTTTTTTTTAATCTCGAAGCGAAGCCACTTACGGTTTCATTGGGCTTCATAATGATCACCAATTGAATGGTGAAAAGTGGAATCTCCTGGTGGCTTCATTTGTATTTCCCTGGTTGCCAATAAAACTGAGCATCTCATTCTTGTTTAAACTTGACCCAATAGGAACATTTGACTGGATCATTGCTCCTACCTTTTATGAAACACTTTCTTTCCTTGCATTCCTTGACCCTGCACGCTTAATTATTTTATTTTACTTTTTTATTCAAATTTATTTTATTTTATTTATTTATTTTAATTTATTTATATATAAATTTCACATCGTTGTAATCCCAGGGTTTCACCCCCTCCCTCCCCTTGACCACCCTCCCCTTTCCCCCTGCCCGAAGTTGTGTGCTTCAGTTTGGTGCTTAGCTTGTTTTGACTTTTCCTCATGGCTTTTGTTTATTTTTTCCCTATATCCCATATATTAGTGAAAACATTTGGTTTCTGTCTTTTTCTTTTTGATTTCTTCTAAGTACATCCATGTTATCATAAAATCATCAAATTTGTCATTTCTAATTGATGAGTAGTGTAAAGAGACAACAGAAAAAACAAAAAGAAACCCAACCAAATGGGAAAAAATTTTTGCCCTCCACAAGAGTGATAAGGGTTTAATAATGAAGATCTACAAGGAACTCACACAACTAAACAAAAGCAAAACAAGAAGCCCAATCAAAAAATGGGGAGAAGAAATAAAAAGACACTTCTCCAAAGAGGAAATAGAAATGGCCAACAGACACATGAAAAATTAGTTAATGTCTCTAGCAATAAGGGAAATGCAAATCAAAACCACAATGAGATACCACCTTACACCAGTAAGAATGGCCCACATCCAAAGAACGGGCAACAACAAGTGCTGGTGAGGATGTGGAGAGAAAGAAACACTCTTACACTGCTGGTGGGAATGTAAACTGGTCCAACCATTATGGAAAGTTGTGTGGAGGACCCTCAAATGAATGAAAATGGAACTACCATTTGACCCAGCAATTGCTGCCTTGGGAATCTACTAAAAGAAACCTCAATGTGGGTACAAAGGGATACCTGTGCTCGAATGTTTACTGCAGCACTATTTATAATTGCAAGGGCTTGGAAGCAACCTAAATGCCCCAAAACAGATGACTGGATGAAAAAATGTGGTACATATACACTTAATTATGTTAGACATGCCTCTGTGATTTCCTTTGTCACTTTCTCCTGAACAGCATGATCTCTTCACTCTGCTTTTGAATGTCTTCTTCATTTCTTAGATCCTCTCATCTGGCCTCATGATCTTAATATCAAGTGTAGCTAACCTCCTCAAGTGAAGGCTTCTTCCCAGCATCCCCTCCTGAAATTCATACAGTGAACTTTTGCTGGCACATTTCTATGGGTATCTAACTCAATATATCCAAAGTTCAACTCCGGATTCCATCACCCCAAATTGCCTCCTGCGATCTCAACTCATCACAGCAAAAGGCAAGTTCATACTTTTGGCTGCTCAGGTCAAAAAACCTGGGAGTCCTTGATTCAAGCCCATCAATGATGGGATCAGCGGTGTTAGTGTCACCTTCAAAACTATATTCAGAATCGCACCACTTCTCTCTCTGTCCCCGGCTATTGTCTCAGTCACGTCATCTCTCATGTGTATTAATCCAACAATGTCTTAACCTATGGAAACACTTGGTTACTCTGCAATCTATTGTTCAAACAAAGGGAGTTTTTAAAAACTAAAGTCAGGAACTCCTCTATTTAACCAAACCCTGCACTGATTGCCCATCTCATTCAAGGTAAAACCTCAGGTCCTTGGGGTGGCCTGTGGGACCACCTGGCCTCTTCCTGATTTCTCCTTCATTCTGCTTCAGTTTATGACCTTTGGGGTCATCCTGAGACCTGTTGGTACCCTTCTGTCTTAGGCCTTTGCCTTGTTCTACTGGAACTTAAATGTTCTTATTTATTTGCTTATTGGCTGTTCCCCCCCCCCCCAAATCTCTTCACAGGCAGGATGTTGTTAACTGCTGTATCTTTAACATCCAGAATAGCACTTGGCACAGAGCAGACCCTCAGTATTTGCTGAATCAATGAATGACTGGCTTATTACTATTATAAGTTGTATCATCTAGCCCAGATAAGAATGACATCACAAGTGGTGAGAAACAGGGAGAAGTAGTGAGGTCAGTAGATTGAATGAAGGCTGTGAGTAGAGTGGGAAAAAGCCTGGAGTTGGAGTACTAGCGAGGAGTTTGTTTGACTGGAGGACAGTAGAGAATGGAGATACCTTGAGCTAAATAAAGTTCTCTTTGTTCTATTTGACTGAACACTTCATCTCAGTGGCTTTTGTTGGCTCCTCCTCAGCTCTTTGATCTCTAAGACTAGAATGCAGGCAAGAAAAATCTAGGGCAGTGTTTTTCAAGTGAGAGACATAGCCCATTGGTGAGTCATAAAATTAAGTTAGTGTATCTGTAAAAATGAAAGCGCAGAATAAGAAATATCAGAGCACAATTTGCATGGCAAGTATCACAGCCTAACATTTTATTTTATTTATGTAGACATGGGTGTTAATATAGAGTATGTGGGTGTCAAGGCTGTTGGAGCATGGTTAAGCAAGAGTGGGTGAGGATTTCCAAGTACTGAGAGTTGGGGTCCTTGGAAGGATTCTGTTATGTATCATGAAACCAAAGAAATGTGCTGAAGAGTGTATTTTACCAGGACCAAAGTTCTCCCTGAAGTGCTCAGAGGTCTGTAGACGATGGCAACAAAGTGGAATTCTAAAATTCTTACCTTCAGATCTGTGCGGCTTGTGGGAGAGGCCAGAGCCCTGGGATTTAATAATAACAATGCCTTTTATTGTGTGTCTGTGGTGTGCTGGCATGGAGTGGCTGAATAAGTAGGGCCCATGGGTTACATACACTCTTAACGCAACTCTCTTTGGTATCCCTTGCTCCTAACTGATGGTTTTCTTTTTCTGGGACAGGTATGTGGCAATCCTCTGACTTTCAGGGTAAAGTCTATTGTGACTATGAGTTGCAAAACATAGTCTCTATTCCAGAATTACAAGGTTCAGTCTCAGTTAATAATCAGAGCTGCCAAGTATGGTTCAAGTGATCCCCACTTTCCTTCTGTTGTGAGGGGCCTGCTGCTGGGGAAGGGATGTGGCCAGCTCTTCTCTCCCTGCTTCCTCACCTCTGCTGTGTTTCCTGAGCTCCCAGTAGGAGAAGGTTTTAGGAGTCCCAGGTCAATGACTGGAGCCATAGAAAGGGGAATGTTCAGATTCAGTCCCTCTACAGTTCTCTGCAATGACTTACAGAGAAGGATGTGGCCTCTGCTCAAGGTCTGACCCCAAGCTCTGAGCTATTTAGGGACCCACTACCCCACCATTCCTGTCTGTGCCAAGAGTGGGTCACTCTTTCTTCTGCTTATTATTTCTGCACTACCTTGTTGTTTTCTTTGATTTTGGAGTCTTCTAAAACTTAGTCAATTCACTTTATTAAATTCTTTCTGCTGAATAACTTATTATGGATTCTGTTTTCTTGTCCAGATCATGAATTTATGCTGGTTATTTGACGATTTCCAACCAACATGATTTGAAAGGAGGTGTAACTTACACTATATATAAAAGACAGACAATTATTTATGGAGAAAATGATAAAACTTGCTGATACCAGGCAAAGCTTGCTGAAATACTACTTTCCCTGGAAGAGAGAGATCTACACTTTACTGAAGTGCTATGCTCTTCCTTCTCTGCTTGAAACCAAAGGGTGTTTGATACATCGTTCATGGACCAAACTACCTGTCAAATTAGCATTGGCAGGAGGACTTGAGGGTGAGGAAGTGATGGGGAATTCCATGCTGGTCTAGAGAGAATGGAGGTTTAGTGCTGTGTGTTCAAATGTCAGTCATTTTTAGAAACAGTCCTAGGTTGCATTATAGGTTTCTTCAAGGTCTATCCTGAGGGCTTGGGATGTTCCAGACTCTGAGGCAAAGAGCTGTCACCATCAGAGTCCAAGGTGTTTAATTAATAGTCCTTAAACTTGCACTGATGCAGGGCACCCAGGATAGAATCTACTGTGTTCTGTGGCCCACACCAAACTCTTGGTTCCCACGGCATGCCCATGGGATTCTGGTTCTTGGTCAGCTGATGGTGGCATGGACCCAGGAACTGGGTCAGTATTGGACACTGTCTGCAGCCTAAGTCCCAGGTCCAGGGTGACAGGAGTTGCTTGGAGCTTTTCTGGGTCTCTGTTGATATTTTGGAGTTGGGTTTGTTTCCAAGAGATTCAGAGGATTCCGGATTTTTATTGATTATCTGCTTTGCATTTCATCTTCATTCTCCTGTGTATTCACTATTGATAACTCCTCCAAAGATGAAAAAAAGTGAATCAGAATTTGTCCCTTTTATCTCCAAGCCTAAGCAACAGTAGCTAGATAAATGCCACTCACCCTTGTTTAAGTAGGATTGTGGTGTCCATCTCCTTCCCTGGTCTTCTTCCTTTCTCCTTACTCTTCCTTCTCTAGTTTCTCTTCCTCTTCCTGCTCCCCACTTTTCTTCCTCCTCTTCCCCTTCCTTCTTCTTTCCCCTAATGTTTCTTAACAGACTTAATGTGTTTCACATATTAGATCAGAAACCTCAGAAATTTCACTATTTTTATGGCACTCTTAAATGAAGCTCTAACTTTGCTATAAAGCATTAATCAAAGCTCTCTCACAAGTCAGGATCCATATGCATCCTAAGAGCAACCTTGTTCTCCATGGAAGTGCATGAAAGAGTAACCACCCAGTACCAGCACATGAGCAGTCTCAAGAGTTGTGTAACTGGTTTTTAGATGCTCCATAGAACACTTGCCCAAACATCTCACTCTGGAAGCTTCTATTGAATGTATCTTGCTGTCTGAGTTGAAACTGCCATGATGTTACTCTGCTACATTCAATTTTTTTAAATTACTATTTTTAAAGAGCAGCTTTTGGTTTACAGTGGAAAGTACAGAAAGTTCCCAAACAGCACCCTTCCCCCACTTGATTCTCTTCCCACACCACCACCACCTTAGCATTTGTTCCTAGTGAGAACCACACGTCACTTTCAGTCAAGTCCAAAGTTTATATTTCGTTCATCCTCGGTGTGTATTCTGGGGTTTCTGACAAACAAACAGTGCCATGAATTCACTATTACAAGTCATGTGGAGTAGTTTCACCCTCCTGAAGACTCTCTGTGCTCACCTCTTCATCTCTCCCTCCCCTCATCTTTTTACCTTCTCTTTATTTTTAACTTTTCCAGGTTGGCTTGTAGTTGGAGTCACTCAGAGTACCTTATCAGCTGGCTTCTTTCATTTAGCAAGATGTATCCAAGTTTCCTCCATGTCTTTCATGGATGGATAGCTTGTTTCTTTTAAATACTTTCAATTTTCAAAACTACCCAGGACCCATGTTTTATCAGCTCAACACACATATGAGGAGACCCAAGGTTAGGCTAACTGAAGGCCAAGGATGTTATTCTATTTCAGTGTCTCTGTCCTTTCTCCCATAGTCATGTGGCCTGTCTAACTGTCCCTGACAAATCTCTCTTCTTTGGCCTCAGTTTCCCCATGTATAGAGAACATGGGGAACATTCCCCATGAATAGAGAATAATTCACAAGTCTCTTGATGCCTGGGTAGTGTTGAGGTGGGTGGCCCAGCCCACACTCTTATGAGATGGATGGATAGGGCATCATCTTTGCAGCCCCCTGGGTCCTCACTGCTTTCCTTGGCCAGATGGTCAGCTCCAGTTCCTGGAACCCTGGAGTCCTAGAGGCTTTACAGTGGGACAAGATCTGATTCTGCCTGCATTGTCACAAGGGAAACAGATGGCTTGGAAAATCCAATTTAAAAGAGAAAAAAATCAAATTAGCTTTCCAGGGGGTCTGCTAGGCAAAGCTAGAGTGAGAACCATTGCCTTAGCTATCCAGGCCTCTCCAAGTCAACATTACAACTGAGGGCAGCTGGGTGGGCTACAGAAGAGAGGAAAGAGCTAGTTTGATGGAGTAAGGTCTTAGATGACTTGGGACCCAGAAACTTGCAGTTGATCCTGTCATTGACTTTCCATGATTATTTGAATGTGATTTGAACTTAGACTTCTCTGTAACTTTCCTCTCATTACCCCACTTCTCTTGGTATGTGGTTGCACTTATTTAAGAGAAACACCCTTTACTGCAAATCCTTTGGGGTGTCAAGACCATGTTGGGGCTCATCTAGGCTGTCTTTGAGCATCAGCTGAAACTGTGGAAGGTGTTCTGGAAGTTCTTTCTGCCTAATTCCCTGTGCCTGGAAGACCATGGTGCATTCTGGCCACGTACTCTGCATCCTTGCGCACAAGCCCTGGGAGCAGGGATGGGTATCCTGGCAAGAGATGCCAAGAGGGATGCTTCTTTTTGGATGGTGTCAAACTATCCTTTTAGTTCCTTTCTACTAAGGTAGCACGAATGTGAGCTGCAGAGAGAAGCAGAGAAGACCTAGGACAGGAGTCAGGGGCGCCTGAGGCCATTTGCAGAGCTGGTTTGTGCATAACCCAGGCCTTCAGATGGTGTTGCTGGGATTCTGGATATCCCATCCACAAGCCCTAATGCTGTGGGATTAGGGTGCTCTCTTGTGTCTTGAAAAACCCAGCAATGGCACTGAGTATGAAAACAATGACTAACTTCAGAGATAAAATATCATTTTAACTTATTTTTGGATTCCCCCTAGAAAAATCCACTATTCCCACTGCTGAAATCTTTGCTAGAGGTCTTCCCTCACCCTCACCACCCCCCATAATATGTCCACACAGCTGACACTGAAAGTGTAGCTCAGCAAGCTCTGTGGTTAATTTTATGTATCTATGATGTAATACCACATCTTTACACCTATTTCACAACTGACTGACGCCATGTATGCTGTTTTTGTGCTTATGTTTTGATAAATGTGAACTTATAATAACAGAATTATGTATATTTTCTGGTGACTAATGATAAAATAGTTTATTGTCTACAAAAGTTTATGTGCTTACATTTTTCTGATTTTTTTTTGATATTTCTAGGCTATGCAGTTTGCAAGTTTTTTCAAATGGTTGCAAATCTCCAAAAAAAAAAATTTCCATGTATTTACTGAAAAAAAAATGTCATAAGTGTATCCTTTACTCAAGGTCTGGTGCATGTAGAAGGGTAAGGGAGGGAGAGTGGGAAAGGATGTTGTATGGGAGATAAAGGAATGAAGGTGCCTCAGGTCCTATGGATGCAGGAGTTGGCATACCCCAGCCTCTTCTGCAGCTCTTTTACATCCTAGACCCATGAGTCCCAGGGATTCTCTCTGCTGCACAGCCCTGATTTGAAGGACTTTTCTTTGTCTGAAGTTTCCTTTGTCTTAAACCCAAATTTTCCCCCAAATCAGTCCTCATGGTGGCCTGGTCTATTTTATAGGCCCCAGAGAGTTGAAAATGCAATGGTGTCACTGGTGCCCCACTTCCTGGGTTAGAGTCCCCTGGTCCTTCGAGGTTCTGTTGGGTCACATGGTTTTAAACTGTGCTCCCCTCCAAGTCTCTGTAGTTGGCCACCTGCCTTTCTGAGGAGTGGCCTGAGATTAGAACATACTGCCCTGGGGCTTGACTGCTGAGTCTGTGGCTCTTTCATCTCCCTCCATTTGGATACCAACCTTCCAGAAAGAAAATAAGACACTTAACCTCACAGTTTAGGCTTCTATTAAATCTGCTAAACTATGTTTCTATGCTTTTTTCCCCTCCAAATGAAATTATATGTCCACTCTGTATTTCTCTCCTGGATTTTCCAATCAAAAGATGTTCCAAATAAAATAAAATAAAATAAAAATAAAACAGCAAAAGACATCCCAGCACTTTCTTGTTAAATTTCCTCCTATGATATTACTCTTGGGTGGTGCCTCTGTGTGGAACACACAAAAAGATTTTAGAGGTAGTTAGGCTTGGTTTCAAATCTGTTTCCAACGCATCAACTATAGGATTTTGGGGCAAATATTTAACTTCTCTGAATCTCACGTTCTCTAACTTTAAAATGGAATGAAATACCCAGAACCCACTTGTTTCTTTTCTGCTTTTGCTATAAAATGGAAACCTAATACTCATATTCTCAGCCTCCATTCTAGGTAAAAGCACTTGGACGACAGACTTTTGGTCACTGAAGCCCAAGTGGAAGTTGGCCTGCAATCTGCTAGGGAAAGTATTCCCATTTTAGATAGAAGGGCTAGTTGTATAGGGCATTTACCCTTCTCCACTTCCTGCTGTGAAGAGATTATTTAATTTTATTTACTTATTATCTACTACTCTTAAGATTCATTCTTTGGGTATCTTATTTCATTTTCCAGGTCCTGGAAATTTCTTTGAATTATAATTCTGTTACCCAATTACTGGACACACATACCTGAGGTTGTGTGATTCTTTACCTCTAACTCACATACGTATTGTAAACCAAGATTACGACAATAAAGAAATAAGAAACATAAAGTAATTAATGGATACCCAGAGTTTTGTAAAACTATTTTATAATATTCCAAATTACCATTTAAACATTGACCAGGTTAGGGTTAAGAAGGGGCCCCAGCCCACCAGGAGAGACCTCTCCCCAGGAGAGGGGAGAAGTCTATGGATCTTCCTAACTGTGCTATAAATTCACCTGGGCTTCTCCATCATAAGCTCAAGAAGTTCACGAAATGCCTTATTCTAACTAGAAACAAAAAACATGCTACTCCAGGCGTGTCCCGGTGCATTAGCTAACCCCCTTGCCCAAGTAAATGACAGCAAGAAGAAATGAAGGTCAGGATCAGCTGCTTTCTTGGCTTCACCCTTGCACCATCCCACCCCAACTCAGCCCAGTCCAGTCCACCCCAGCCCAGCCTACTCCACTCCATCCCCTCCAGTACTTAGGGCACAGTAATTGGAGAACTGGGCCCCTGAGAGCATAATGCAGGGTTCGTGAGTTTTAAAATACATTCAGTCCTTGAAGGGTACCGGGTGAGGCCATAACCTCTTAGTGGGTAGCTCTTTCTAGTGAAATTTGTTGCTTCTTGGCTGCTTTTCACAGTTGAACCAAGAGGCTCAACATAAACAACATAGCTGCTTATCCTTTTCTGCTCATGGAGTCCTTCTTGCGGCTGGCAGGGTCTGTTGCCTTTGCTCTAAAAGCCTTTTGGATCCTGAGGGTGGTAGGTCTTTCCATTAGTATTTCTCTGGGATGAGACCTGTCTGCTGACTCAGGGCAAATGGCTTTAGCCAGCGAGGACCAGCTGGCTTCTCTCTGGGTGTCTGACAGCAATCTACACCAGTCTTTTCTGTTGGATGGGGAGGGCCTTGTCTTCACTACCCTTCCCTCCTCCTGCCAGCTGTCTGGACAAGGATGGCTATGAAGCTGGGTCAGATTATTTCTCCTAAACTTCAAATGGGACCAGGGAAGGTAGTCATGTGAAAGCTGAGACCTATGCTCTTCCATCACACTCACATTGAGCAGCGGAGAAAACGGGTCCCTTTAGGACAGCGCAGGGAGGAGAGGCTCAGGGTTCCTGGTCTGCCAGGATCTTCCTGGGGCTCAGCTGTGTTTCCGTTCTCAGGTTTCATCAGGCACCTCTGCGTTCTTAATAAATTGTTTGCTTTCACTCATGGTGCTTCATCGGTCCATTATTTACAATGAACTGAAAGGCCGGGTATAACTCGTGGTCCTCAGTGACTGGGTAGCATCTGTTAGACTCCGAGCGCAGTGCCAGGAAGTGAGGAGTGCAAAGCGTGGCAGTGGACCCGCTTTTCCTAGAGGGAGCTGGCAGCCCCACCAGGCCGCCTGGAGCTCACTGGGGACCAGGCGCATGAGCTGCATTCAGTGCCCATAAGACGAACAGTTGACCTATTTCCACAGTCCAAACAGTACCACGAGACCTGAAATGCTCCAATTAATAAGCAAGGCAGCAAGGCCCAAGGAGGTCAATCAGTTCTGATTACTTTTTTAAATTGTGGTGAAATAACCTACAACTTACCACTTTAACCATTTTCATGTGTATAATTCAGTGACACAACCTTCACAATGCCATGCACATGCCTACCATCCATTTCCAGAACTCTTCCAATATCCCAAATGGAGACCCTGTCCTCATTAAGCAATATTTCCTATTCTCCCCTCAACTCTAATCAACTTTGTCTCTATGAATTCACTTATTCTAGCTACTTTATACAATTGGAATCATAGTTTTGATTCCTCAGTGTCTGACTTCTTTTACTTAGGATGTCAAGACCCATTCATGTTATATAGCATAAGTTCAAATTTCACTTCTTTTTGTATATTTTAATTGAAATGACATTGCATCATCTGTTTTCAGGTGTACTTCATTATAAATCAAAGCGTATGTACAACATTAAAAGTCCAATTACATCCTTCACTGTATCAAAGACCCATTTCTCCCATCTCTTTGGGTAACTCTTAAGTTTGGTCTTATAATTTAAAAGTTCAGAAAGCAAATGAATAATCCTGAAGAAAAGTTTCTTGTTTTTAGATCAATTGTTTTGCGCAATTTCCTTTTTTAAGGTCAAACAATATTCCACTGCATGTATAGGCATTTCTCCTTTGATGGACATTTGGGTTGTTTCCACCTTTAGGCTGTTGAGCAGTGCTGCTGTGAACATTGGTGTTCTGAGTTTTTCAATGTAACAGTCTTCAAGGGCCAGTTTGGTTTTCTATACAAATTTTAAGAGTGAGCACAAACTGAATCAAGGAGTGGAAAATAAAAGTAATAAATACCTCTGCATTTCCCCTCTCTTAGTGCTTTCCTCACTGCTGTAATTGTCTGCTGCTGTCACTTTAGCCCTGCCCACTAGATGCATGTCCCCAGTAGGAACTGTGTCTTTCATGCTAGTGCCATGGGTCCAGTTAAGCCCAACCACACTTCCCAGCAACCCCCATTTTGTACCCTGTTTCCTGCACCAGGCATGCCACATGGGAGGTCTAGAGGAAGAACCTGAAGTGGAGCCATTTTGTAGCTTACATATACTTTCTTTGCCAGCTCACTTCAGCTTCTCCGACTCCTGACCAATGTGTGTTGTTGCCACTACTACTCTTGATCAATGTCCGTTTGCCTGGCCACTGCTGGACAAGAATTGACACCAATCTGTTCATCTTCCCAGCTTGTGTTTATAAGTTCCAGTCTGTTCTTGCTCTCTCCTACTCTATACCCATGTGTTCTTCCCTGTGGGCTACAAGTGCCAGTATCAGACCCTCCTTGTATATGTACAAGGAGGGTCTTGTACATGAATATGTCCTTGAATATGTAAGTTCCAATTCATGTGTATTTAGTACTTAATACTCTGCTTCTCTGATTAAACCTTGATGGGCATGCAGTCAATTAACAACCAACAAATAGTAACTGGTAACATATCAACTAGGTGCTAAGGGTATAGCAGCAAATGAAAAAAAGGCCTTGGCATCACAGAATTCACATTCCTCTTGTATGCCCAAGACAAGCATATTGCTGCAAGAAAGAGTCCAGAGCTCTTTCCTAACTCTGTTAACAATCCCGTGACTTTGGAGCAAAATCCCTTCATTGCTCCATGTAGCGACTTCTTCATTAGTAGAGAAGGGCATTCAGCTTTCCAACCTACATATATATATATTTATATATATATACCTACATATATACCTATATATAAATGCAGCTAGAGCAAATATCAGTTTGAAGATATTTGAAAAATGGCTCAAAAAATAATTAAGAAAGTGAAAACCAAAAAAGCCAGTGTAGAGTATAGTCATAATCTTTTATTATGTATCAAATTGTTCAACATAAGTTACAACCTGATTAAATTTGATAGATATTTTTTACGTATTTAAAGACAAAAAAAAATGCTCTTTATATACAATATCTTTTGTCTAGAGCCTAGCAAATATAGTACCTTTCATAGCAGAACCTTTGTTTAACATAATAAGCAAAAACAAAAAACCAAAAAATAATATATAAATCAAAGCAAACCAAATTCCCAAATTCCTCATCTACAAATATCAATATGGAAAAAGCGTTACAAAGACAAACATAAAATAACTTTTTTTTTTGGTTTAGAAATGCAGAATGAATACTAAAATTAGTGGCAAAAACAAAAAAAAAAAAAAACCAAACAAAAAACCCCCCAACAACAACAACAAAAAACCCACCCCTAAAACAAAATCCCACCCCCCCCCAAATAACTAACAATCTTCATGGGTACGTTCTTCTGCTCAGGGTTGTAAGCTGACTCTAGACCATCTCCCGGCTCCTGCGGATGGCGCAACACAGGATCATACTGAAGATCATGCCAAATATCTGCAAAACAGGAAGTGAGATGAAGAACAGGTTGTTGGTGCCAAGGAGTACCATGGGAGAGACAGAAGTCATCCAAGCTGAGACAAAATGACGGGGGGTATGGCGTCCAGGTGCCGAGGGAGTTACAGGGCGCTAAAGCAGGAGTTGTGGGTCAGAAACCGGGAGGCTCATGGATTGGTGGAGGCTGAAAGCCTGCAGCCACTTGCTAGTGAAGTGTAGGGGTAACTGGGCTGGAGAACTCCACTGTGTGTCAATCACACTAAAAATGAGCTCAAATTCCAGATAGTCCAGTAACCCATACAGGTGGGTACTTTTGCTTCCGTGTTGGCATATGTGTGCAAATAAATTTTATTTTTGTATTATATAGGAGTACATTACATATATTTTATTTTAAAAGTTATTGTTAGGTCTTCTACTGAAAGCTGCTTCAAGTCTTTCTTAGATGCAGGTGAGGAGTGTATATACCACTAAGGGAAGAAGCAATTCTCTTCTGGGATAGTTATGTAAGAGACTTCCCTGCAGACCTCCATCACTCCCCCATGGGGAAAGACAGGGTGACCCAGAGAAGCTGTTAGTTTCTGAGGGTCTCTCAGGGCTGATTAGTTGAAGCCTCCCTTCTTCTCTCAGGCTGTGGGGGATGAAAGAGTTCACATGTGGGTAGTTTACACTGAACTACTTTCTTGGGGGCAAGAAAAGCAGGTGCCTGAGGAGCACATGTTTTGAAAACATGTGACCCCATGAGTGGCCCCGGGATGACTCTCAGTCTGGGTGCTCCACATCATTGCTACTCCTAACCTTTACCCCTGAGACTTAGTGATTAAGAGAACATACTCTGGAAACTCATAGAGTTCAAAATCAAGAGCTCAGAGACTCTGATCCACTTAATCTCTATCTCTGTGTCTGAGTCTGTAAAGTTTGGGCTCTTAACAGGTCCCACCTCCAGCGGTGGTGAGGCCTGGTGAGTGAGGAATACCAGCACTCAAGCAGCACCTGGCCAGAGCAGGCAGCTCACCCCTGCAAGAGGCCCAGTCCCTCCCATGACCCGACACTCACCATTACCACCGCAATCCCGATGCCCACCGCGCCGATGATGTGGAATTTGCTTTGGAAGACATCTCTGATGGCATCAGGGCAGGACTTAAGGGAAAACCAAGACCCAGGTCAGATTTAAGCTCCATTGCCCCACCTCCCTGCCACATCACCCACTTCACAGAGATCACTGGAGATCAGAGAAAGTGTAAGGGACAGGAGCACTCAGGGGTCCTGGTCAGGGATGGAAAGGAGAACTGAGGTGAGACGGAAGAGATGGGTCATTAAAACCTGGGCAAGGAATCAGAGAAGGAAGAGAGACCAGCTTCTCCTGTTTTGGGGTCTCTTTCTTATTTGGCTGTAGGGTTGTTTCTTATTCTGGAGTTAGACACTAGCTCTGGCTGCAATCATGAACATTTACAAGCTTGGAGAGCAGGAGTCAGGCCTCAGAGCAAGATGGTCCTTAGGGGCTTGAGGGTTGGGGGAAGTAGAATGCCAGGGAGCAGGTAGCTCTGCTGAAAAGTCACTGCAGGCCAAGGCAGGAAAAGGAATACGTATTCCCTGGACCTGTCCTTTATTTTGCTGCCCTTTTAGAAACAGAGGTTCCAGGGCAGGGAAAAAGGGGTATGTGCCCTGGTGGAGGAGGTATTTATCAAGCCCTGATGTCTTGCTGGAACAATATGCTGACCGGAACTTCCCAGAGCAATGGCACTGGCGCCTTGTTCGCAGGCTTACCTTCGTTGTTAGGGAATCAAGCATATCCTTTTTGGGGCAGATGTCTGAAATAAATTGTTCCACTGGTCCAGCTATGCCACAGCAGTTTAGCTAAAGAGAGGAGACAGGGGTGGGGTGAGAGGAAGGAATGTTAACTGTGGGTCAGGTCTGCCCAGGGTGGCATCTGCAGAAGGGGTTTGGCGGACAGGACTTACGGCATAGTGGATGGCTTTCAGTGTGTCCCGCTGCAACTCCTCCTTGTTTTTCAGCTTATTGTAGGTGTCCTTGTAAAACTCCTGGACTTCCTTGATCACCTAGGATGGACAAACAGGACACTAGTGGATGGAGATGGCCTTTTCACCAACAAATGTCCCATCTTAGGCTTGAAAAATACCACTAGGCTGACGAAAGCCACTAGATACCTCTGCCAGGGCCTCGACTCATGTCTCCCACCCCCAACATCCACACTGTTAGGACCCTGCTGCAGCTGGTCCCCCTTCTCTCAAATCTTTAGTGGGTCCTTTCAGCCCCACTTTGCTCCTTCCCTTCTGCTCAGGAACAAAATAGAATCACCTCAAAAGAATTTAAAAAAATACCTCAAAATTAAAATGAGTAACTGCCCTCAAAACTCCTGATCTCTTTATTTCCTCAGACTTCTTTTTGTTTCTTTATGCAGAGGGTCTGATTTTTGGCAAATGACTAAGTCTCTGTCCATTGCTTTCTGGAAACACAGGGAGGGAATTGTCATAGCCCCTACTACAGAGGTGAGTGAGCATGTGAAGCCCTTATACAGTGTTAGGCAGAGCACCTTTGGAGTAAGTATTAGCCATTATATAGGAAAAGAAGACATTAGCACTAAAGCACTGTTGTGAAACAGTCCATCCTGGACTACAAGTCCTCAGTGGGCCCATCCCTGGCCTGAAGTCCCCCACCTCCTACCAAGTCTCCTTCTGAAACCTGATCTCTCATTCAGGCTTTAGGTCAGTGTCCCCTTCCCCAGGAAGGATTTCCATCCCCAGCACTCTAAAATTCCATGAAGCTTTTGGTTAGAAATCACTTCTATGATGCCTATCAAATATATGTCTCTCTCTGGCAAAGTTCCTCGTAGAGGGACCCTGAGGAGTCTGGCACAGTACTGGGCTGTCAGGTACATATTTAGAGATGACATGAAGGAACAAGCATGCCAGCCCACAGAAAGTCAGCATCCAGGGTCTCCCCTGGGGCTGATGAGGTGTGACACACAAATGTACACAATAACTCTCTTGAACTTCCACATGCCAACCCTGTTCAGGGAACTGGAACCCCTTTCCTTCCCTTCCACCCCCCAACACATTCTGAAGGTGGTTGGCATCAGAATGTGTTGGGGGGGAGGGTTGGGAAAGGGGAGCAAACACATTCTGTGTTCTCCCTGATGATGTTCTGATGGACATGTGGCAACATGGTGAAGTAAGAATCCAGCCTGGTGGTTGAAAGCTGACCCAAGTGACCAGTCAGGACATCAACCTACAGCCTCCAACCCCCAGCCCTCAACCCCAGACCCATGTCACTCCAGGTCCCAAGAGACCTTAAGGGAAAAACCTACCTCATCTTTGTGGGAGTATCCCCAGATGGCCGCAGCTATTTCAATGGCAAATATCACCAACAGGAAGCCAAAGAACTAGAAGGTAAAGGGGGGTGGCATAAGAGACAATCCCAGTCAGCCAACCGAAAAAAAAAAAAAATCAAAGGGTATTTGAGGAACAAGGAAGAATGACTATTCTTTGGGGACTGGGCACCCGGGCAGGGAATTTGTTTACAAAGCTGCGGGATAAGTCAAAGCAGGGAGTAAATAGCATGGAAAGAGAAGGTTCCCACTCAGGAGGAAAGGACTGGGCAGTCCTTGGAGCTGGCATTATAGAGGTGCTAATTATGAAGAGTCAGTGACAAAATGCCATTGCTCACTCGCGAACACCACAGAGATCTGAGGATATTAAGAAAGTGAATGCATGTTGGAATCTGAGGAAAAGTGAAACAAGAAGAGAAAGCAAAAAAATATACCCATGGATTCAGGGAATAAAAGCAAATGTGGTCCTCAAAAGAGGGGAAAAACTAAGTTCTGGCATTTAGTAGCCTGAGGAAAGTGATAATATAGACAAGATCCAGGCAGACATGACCACAGGGGAGGAGGCAAGATGGCTGCCTGGCTAGGAGGCCAGGGCTGGGCCTAGAGCACGGAGACACTGGGAAAGTAGAGGATAGCTCATGCCCTTTGTCTACCCTCTTCACCCTCCCCACCCCATCCCATCTGGTCTACAGATCTGGGACTCCTGAGATCTTGGGATCACAGAGTCCAAGAGTCAGAGTGACTATGGGGAACATAGAGGGGATACTCACCAATCCCAGCATGCACTGGGACTCTTGTACAGCTCCACAGCAGCCCAGGAACCCCACCAGCATCATGAGGGCACCAGCGCCAATCAGAATGTAAACTCCTGCGGGGAGAGCACAGAGGACAAGACATGGAGACTTTAGTATGGGGGCCCTGCAATTCCTTCATCCCTGTGGATGGGGAAAAGTATCCATCCTTAGTAACAGCCTCCTCTGCCTCTGCACTATAGTCTCCTTCATACTTCTCTCTCTTCTAAGACTCTAGTCCAGCAAGCCTTAACTCTTATGCTAATCCTCAGTCTTTCTGGAAGACGTCCAACACCCTGTCATCTAGGTGGTGAATGGGAACCCCCCAAAGTCTATTCTGGACAAAAACTGGTCCAGTTGTGTCCTGCTGTTACCAGCATGATGAATACAAACACACTACTGGGACCTGTCAGACTTGGACTAACTTCCTGCAACTCTGACAGGCCTCCCACTGGCCTCCACGTGACTGAAGGGGCAGTCAGAGCAAGCCTTGGGCAGGCACAGGCTGTGCACTCTAGACATGCATGCACTGGGGGCAGCTCTTTCTGATTTTCAGAGAGAAGACTCCCCACCCCACTACCTGGTGGCAGTTAGGCATGGGGATAGGAGCACCCAGGATATATGCTGACAAAGGTCACAGAGCACAGAACACAGGCTTTGGTATCAAATGAACCTCATTTTGGTCACAGGCCTGCTACTAACTGCTGGGTGATCTTGGGTTAGACAAGTTCCCTATCTGGGTCTTAACTTCCTTATTAGTTAAACGAGAGGTTGGTTGTTTAGGAGCTACCAGAAGATCCCTTAAAGCATACTAGAGATCTCATGACCGCAATTCAGTGACTGTAAGTTAAGCTGAGAATCCTCCTTGCTAAAGGGAAGGTGAGTGACACTGTTTCTAAGCCCTCGATTTTAATGACCAAGAGGGTAGGGGAGGTATAGGAAGCCAGTGTCTCCAATAACTCCTGCCTATGCCTGACTGGATGGAACAGGACCACCATAGAGAATGCTGGTCCAGGGGTATATGGGGGCGGAGGGGGGGGCATATCTTGTGGTTACATTCCTTAGAAGTCACAGCTGACCAGCAGGGAACTCCCTGGTCTGGCTCCCCAACACACAGGCTCCATGAACAATTGGGCAGAGAAATGCAGGCCCATGTTGAGAGCAGCCACCTGGCAGACCTGAATACCTAGGTTTCAAAGCCAGCTCAGTGGCCCTGAGACAGTCACTTCATCTCTGTGCAAGTTTTCTTTTCTTTTCTTTTTTTTTGAGTCTTGCTATGTTGCCCGAGGTAGTCCTGATCTGGGATCAGATCTAAGTAGTCCAGATCCAGGATCTGGAATCCCGCGGACTCAGGTGATCTCCAGCCTCAGACTCCCAGGTAGTTGGGGTTACAGGCGTGCACCACCATGCCCAGCTATTTTTTTTGACTAAATTTCACTATGTTGCCTGGGGTGAGTCTTGAAGCCGCGGACAAGCTATTCCTAGCATCAGCCTCCCTTCCTAGGCTGGCATTAAAGGCATGTGCCAACGTGCCCAGCCACTCTATGCAAGTTTTCTATCTGCAAAATGGGAATGGCAACCATGTGGGCTGCAAGGGCTGCCTTGAAGAGGAAGTGATATAATCTAAACATTCATAGCAAATGCTGCCACTGCTGGTCCTCAGGACACAGGGTGAGGGTGACATAATCATGGCAATGAAGGGTATACATCTGCTGCTGCCCCCCTGCTGGTTTCAGGCTAGGACCAGGGAGACTCCCTGGAAGTAGGGGCTGAAAGTAAGAAGGCAACTGTGGCCGGGCATGGTGGTGCATGCCTGTAGGTGACAGCCTAGGAAGCCACGGCCTGGGCCAGGGATCATGGTTTGAGTTCCCCCGGGGGCATGTAGCGAGACCTAGTCCCACAAAAACTAGCTGGGCGTGGTGGCATGCGCCTGTAATCCCAGCTACATGGGAAGCTGAGGCTGGGGACTGCTTGAGTCTGTGGTACCCCGGGCAACGTGAGCCTGCGGTTCCACAGGCAAAAATAGCGAGACCTAGTCTCAAAAAAAGAGAAGGCATCTGTGAGATGACCCTATAATGCACAACACCAAGCAGACTGCAGCGAGAACCCTCGGGTGTCACAGTGACTTCACTGTCTCACATCTGTATCTGCAGTGCGGGGTGGGCTGGGGTGGCAACAAACTGGGCAGTTTGCCTGCAGCTGAGGCTCACGGGCAGCATGGAGAGGAGCACACACAAGGGAACATTTGTGCCTCTCTCCCCCCCCCCCCCCCACC
>PVHY01015197.1:0-36531 GCA_004024945.1 Uropsilus gracilis
TGGATGTTGGCCTAGCCACTACCATCCTTCCCAAGGTGTTGGCCATCCTGTGGTTTGATGCCAAAGCCATCAGCCTCCCTCAGTGCTTTGTTCAGATCTATGCCATTCATGCTTTTATGTTCCTGGAGTCCGGCATCTTCCTCTGCATGGCGGTGGATAGATATGTAGCCATCTGTTATCCCCTCCAGTACCCTTCCATTGTCACCCAGGCTTTTGTGGTCAAATTTACCTTGTCTATAATATTCAGGAATTGTGTCTTGACTATCCCAGTGCCCATACTGGCTGCCCAGAGACACTACTGTTCCAGGAATGAGATTGACCACTGCCTGTGCTCCAACTTGGGGGTCACCAGTCTGGCCTGTGATAGCATAACCATTAATAGATTTTATCAATTAGTTTTAGGTTGGGTGGTTGTTGGAGGTGACATGGTTCTGGTCTTTGCTTCCTATTCTCTGATTATCCGTTCTGTGCTGAAGCTGAACTCTGCTGAAGCAACATCCAAAGCCCTGAGTACCTGCAGTTCTCATGTCATCCTCATTCTCTTTTTCTACACAGCTCTTATTGTAGTATCTGTCACCCATCTGGCAGGCAAAAGGTTTCCCTTAATCCCTGTTCTTCTCAATGTGCTACACAGTATCATACCCCCAGCCCTAAACCCCATGGTTTATGCTCTTAGGACCCAGGAGCTAAGAGGGGGCTTTCTCAGAATGCTTGCTTTGGGTGAGAATGTGTCCAAGAAATGAGCTAAATTTAAGTGCAAAATATTATAAGACGTATTGCAGAATTTCACAGGCTTTGGAATACATGTTGTGCTGGGTTAAAATTACGGAGTCTCCCAATTGCTAGAATTCTAATTGACTTGCCTATTTTGTACAGTAGATACCATGTGAACAGTACTCTTCCAAATATGTCATGGAGGAACCTCATTTAATTGCCATAACCAATCCATGAATCAAGTAACATTGTTGTTTGTACATTCTTCTTGTCCAAGATTAGATGGGAAGGAAATCTCAGACTGAAACTAGTACCTAGGCACTCTGACTCTAAAGTCCCTGCTCTCATTAACCTTTTCTCTCTATTTAACCTTAATATTCATGTTTTAATATAAATTAAGATGGCAGTAAAAAGGAAGGATATCTTAATGAAATTAGAAATCACTTCTCTATTAAAATTTCCTGTCTAGAAGCTGTTAAATTCTTACAGTGATTAATGAATCCTCTACCATATAAATGTAAGTCAAGAATTTGGAAATATTTGTCACTTTATAAAGTCTTTTCCAACTCTAATTAATTTGCATTCAAGACTTAAAAGAAATAATCCAACCATTTTTACGCGTTAATGGTTATTTTAAAATTATGTAATGAATTAACTCCTGAAGACGTCCTGAGGCTTATAGCAATATAAATGATAGCAAAGATCTCTAAACTTTCCCTGCAAGAGAAATTATCATGAAGAAGGAAAGAAAACTGGTAAAACATTGTTTCACTCCACAGTATAGAACAGCAATGGTGGGATGTTGGTTCCAGGATGATGTGTTAATAAGGTTAGAGACACCCCTGATCCAGTCTTATGTTAATACAGCAGCTATAGGGAAGAATGCCTCACTTATAACAGTAAACTTGGAAACCCAAGTTTCCAAGTGAGAATCTTAGGTCATTAAAAACTCAAAGGATTAACTCCCTGTTGTTTATTGACTGAGTTAGATAACAAAGGTTATATCATTTATTTATATATTTATTATTTATGAGGCCAAATTGAATCACTTGCTCTCACCTGTTTTTAGCAGTGACCCCATCTAAAAAGAATAGACGCAGTGACAGCTGACAAGTATCACTGCACTGATGGGTAGGTCACACTGCTGTGTGTTCTTTCCTTCTAGCATTGTAGAAAGTCACCTAGATTCTTTGACATTTTTGGAATAAAAAAATAAATCTCAAAAATGACAGTGGAATTCCTCCTAACCTGGCCTTCAAGAGCTTGGCTATTCATGTCTAATAATGATAGCTTAGATAATTCAATCAAAGCCAAGTGAGAATAATAGAAGTGACAGATAGGACATCTTTACATGGGTATAGAGAGGTTAGCACAAAATATGTAGATAAGATCTGAATGTAAAAGAAAATTGACTGGGGATTATTTCCAGTTCTAATCTATAAAGATAGCTAAGAATTTGGATGAAGGACAACTACTATATAATTTTACTCAAATGTGAGAGATAATGAAAAACAAACAAATAACAACAAAAGTTCTGATGTCCTGACACAAAGGTGCTCACCTGAGACCCTGGGAATGGGAATAGGTAAATTGCATGGTAGGAGATGAAAACAGGCTTTTGGTAGTGAGCAAAATAAAATTGTACCCTGAAACTCATACTATGTAATAAACCAATATTATCTCAGATTTTATGAAGTTGTCACACCAATCCGTATAGCAAGAAAAATTTGGACCAACATCCTGGAATTAACAGACATTTTGGAGTCAGAGAAATATCCTTCCCCGACTGGGCTATGACTTTTATATCATGTACTCTGAACAGTAAGTGGCTATAATAGACAACACACTGGGCTTGTTTCCCATGTTAACTTTTCCCCTTAACCAAAGGGCCATTCTTGTATCATTACTGAGGATCTGCTGGAGTTCCTGCCTAGAAAGAGTTCCTGCCTAGAAAAGAGACTTACCTCAAATTGTAATTACCCACCTATTTCTTATTCTCATGCTCTATGGTTTGTTTAAAATACTTTTAAAGTTTTCCCAAAGACTATTTTTTCTAGAAGCTTCTGCTTCTAGACTCAGCTTCTCTGACTCCAAAATGTCTGACTCCAAAATTGGCCAGATTCACCTGTTCCCCCAAATTTTGGGAGAGCAATTGCCCTCCATTGTGAATTCCCTGATGAATCCAAGAAGAGTTATGTGTTTTCCTTTTGTTCAGCATTTTTATTGCAATGGCAAGAATAGTGATATTAAAAGTCTTTACATCTCAGAAGTTCTAGTACTGGATTATAAATAAAGAATAAAATAAGTATCCATAAGTTCATGCTCAGATAATTAAATGATCCCACACATAAATAAGGGAGAACAGACAAACTTCCCATTTGGAAGAATTCCAAATAATTTAATAGATACATTCCTAAAATAATTCAGTCCTAAAATAATGATAAAATAAAAACCTTATAGTGTTTTATATTATACTTTTATTTTATGATTAATTACAGGATAAAGCCTCAACTTCTTAAGTATACAAATCCTTCCACAATGTTACTGTTACTCATTTCTGTAGATTTAATTCCCTGTAAGCACTGGCAAAACTAAATTAGATAACCCATTTCACACAAAACCTGTTTTCTCATCTAAATGACTTTACTCAACATTTTCTCTTAAATTGGAACATACTTTCCCACTTTTGGAATTTATTAAGCTCTTGCTGATTTTCCAAATCACAGTTAAATATATATTGCCTCAAAGCCAGAATCAAATTTTGTCCTTGAAATTTTATGAATATTGAAAGATAAGTTTTTAGTGTCTCAGAAATTTAGTCTCATCTGTGACTATGAACTGTTCATACTTATAAGGATTAAATTAAATACTTCTATCAACTAGCAGTTAACACTTGGCATAAAAACAGGAAAGACATGTGGGCTATAGTTATTCAGTAGATTCATTCCTTCTAACAGAGAGTCCAAAAACAAATATAAATATTTTTAGATTTTAAAATGTGATAGTCTCATTTCAATTTAATGGGGAAAGGAAGGTCTGTTCAATTAATGACATTGGGACTATAACACACCAGACTTGTCATTCTTGTAAAAGAATAAATTAGTTCCCACCTCAGTAAATAAATATAAATCCCAGACAAGTTAAAGATATACAATAAAACACACAAAAATATTTTAAATTACATGAAGGTCTTAGGAAAAATATAGGAAAATATTTGGCAGTTGGAAAAATATTGCTGAGTAAGATAACAATATTTCATAGGTAATAATTGAATGATGAAATTATACAGAAACATAGCTAAGAGGGAAAAGACTACAAAAATATGTAATAAACACAAGCTAATACCATTATATACTAAAAGTTGATATAAATCAGGAAAAAAATTTTAAATATAGCAAAAAAATCAAAACAGGCAGTTCACACTATGAAAAAGACATGGTCAGTACACATATGAATAGATGCTCAGATTTTTAAGAAATAAAAAGTCAACACAATGTTGAAACATCATAGCTTCCCTATCATATTGGAAAACATAAGTAAAGCAACGAGTCCCCATTGCTGGTGGCAGAACCTGAAAAATACAGAAATTTCTACCAGGATTTTTATTGCTGCACTATTGAATAGTAAAAGAAGTTATTACAATTTCCCTAGCTACCGACAAGACAATAAATAAATTATGACACCTATATTACAATGGAAACACAATTCACTTCTTTACAAGGAATATTGACCATGGCATATAGTTAAGTGAAACTGAATAATAAAATAAATAAGATATTTTTCTGTATCACTTAGAATAATTATTAAGAAACAGTACATCCAACCCAATATTGACTCAGTACAATGAAAATGTCTTTGCTCTTGAAACTGGAAGGTATATTTCTAGTAGTGGGTTTATCTAGAGGTTGGAAACACACGTCACAGGAGCCATATCTCTTCATGACTTTGCTCTGCCCTGCCGGAGCTGACTTTCCCAGGGCCAGGGCCAAGGAGTAATACACTGTTTGATACAAAATATAAGTGGGTGCCCAAAGTGCTGGGCTGATTTGCTACTAATCAATATGTAAAATAGTAAATCCCTGCCTATTCCTGGTAGGCTTCAATATACGTAGAGACATGCAGAGATGTTAAAGAAAAAGTATCTCAGAAAAGGTGTGTGTGTATGATTTTCAGGCATAAAATTAGATAATATTTAACAGTGGAAAGTTAAAAGTCAGCCTCACCAATCTTAAATCCATGAAAATACATATTGAACCCTATAACACAAATTATAATGATGAATAGACATTCTCTCCCCACAAGAAGTCAAGTTCTAGTGACCTCAAAGAGCAATTAATATCCAGTTGAAGCCATTACTGTGGAAACCCAGGGGATAGCCGAGTAGGTGAACAGGTTGATCACCTATGACCTGGGGAGTCTAGTGAAGACTTAAAAGAAGAATTGAAAACAGAACCCAACCATGTCACACTCTGTGGCCTTCATCATTTCTTCTTTCTGAGAGATGGGGTGCCCTGTGTATAAAACAGAGATTGCGAACGGTATGGCCACCTGAGTTTGTGTGATTATTAAGTGAGCTTGTATAGCAGAAGGCTTCACATGGTTTCCAGCGCACAATGATCTCTTACTAAACAATTATTGTTGTGCTTATCGTTATTATTGTTATATTATGTATTAATATATAACTACTTAATGAAGTGTTTTGAAATCATGATGGAAATGAAATTTAGGACCAGGGTTATTTAATTAGTGTTTATCTTAAGAATTACACTGTAGTCCTGTGATCCAACAAAGTACCAAGTTACTTTAGAGGAATAAACAGATATGCTATCAAAATATTATTTGGACATGTGGATAAAAATATCAATGTTTACATAGTGTAGGAAATACCATAAAATCTAACCTTCTCTAGGACAACTATGTGCATGACATGACTCACCTTAAGTCTACATTTTCCACAGTTACTTGGTAACAGGATTATTTTATAAAACAACCATAGTTACACCTTATATCTATTTTACAGAATGGTCTCTGGAAAACTTTTCTATATGTAATAAAAGTTTCTTGAACTATTTGAGAAAAATATAAAACGATTGGCTCTGCCTTTCACATGCTTAAATTCAAGTCAATTTAAAGTTTAGGTTACAGTGTAAAAGACCAAAAATGCTGAATTCAATTCAAAAACTGATACCACATTTGAGGTGAAAAATGATGAAAATGTAAATAACTGGTAGAAACAATGTTAAAGAGAAAACTAACAATATTAGTAATATTAATAGCATTAATAAAATATTTTCCCAAAACTGAGCTAAGATGGGGTTAAGTGTTTATCATTTATTTTGATAACAACAACCTTATAAAGTACTATTTGCAGATGGAAAGATTGACAACTAAAAATATTAAATATACTTCACAAGTTCACCGTAATAAAATGATGGTGTCTAGAATGGAATATTGATACAATTACAAATGTCACCCAGATGACTATTTTGTGGTAGAATCAATATGAGTTACAACTGAGAGCTTTTAACAATCAGGTCAGAGAGAAAGAAGTTGAGAAATTCCCCAGTAAGGCAAAGTTGATGGGATCATCATAATCTAGTTCCAAGAAAAGGAGCAGAAATAGGGGAAAAACTTAGCATAATTCGGAGTCCTATTTCTTGGAGATCTTCAATTCATAGGTGGATGTATGCATCTGATATTTAGAAAAAGGGGGATGGTGGTGAGTCAGATGTGAAGGGAACCCAATGAACTGTGATGGAAGACTCTGGGTACTTTTGTAGTGAGTGTGGTATGGTAACACACATCTGAAGAGGTATGATCCTATACTTCTTAAAGCATATATAGTGTTGTAACTGGCAATGCTAAATTTAAAAGCAATTTAAATAATAAATTCAAAAAAGAGTTGCAAGATGGGAAAGAGATGTGGGACTCGCTAGTGTAGATGGTGGTTGAGGTGAGGTGAATGTATCTAGCTTTTTCTGGGAAAAGCACAAAAGATTGAGGGTAAAGATTTAACTTGAAGAGTCCAAGTTTGCTAACCTGGCCAAGAATAATGTACCAGAGATGATCACAAGTTGGAGAAAAGACTAAATCAAGAGTGTCCTATATTCCCTTACTCTTATTTGTCTAACCCTTGGTCTCTGAGTTACAGCAAAGATGTAAGTAGAAAATACTGAGATAAGTGAGTTTTTTGCCTCTATGAAACCAAAAATGCCTTGATTGACTAATTCCTGAGTTTGTGAACTAGTGTAACTAATTATTTCAGTGCATCAGAGATGCATGTTCTGTCCTCAGCAAAACAACTGTGTCCTCATTCATTTTTCAAATATTTATTATGTGGCAGGCACTCTGTAATGCACTGAGAGCATAAATATGAATGACATACACTTTTCTAACTTTAAGAAATTTATAGTCATCTGGGGGTACAGATAAATAATACATAATGCATACATTTGCAGATATAGGAGCACTGGATGGCCCAGAAAAAATCTGAAAAAGCTTCTCAGAAGGGGCAGCTTTTGAACTGAAATTTAAAGAATGAACAGGAGTTTTACAGATGATTGAAGGCATGCCCAGCTGTTTATCAAAACACTTATACTTTATATTTATATATATATATTTATTTATTACTCCTTTAGAAGTTAAGTATACATTCAGTTTCATCCATTGTGTTAGTAACATATTTTGTGTGGTGTTCAAATCACTGGACTGAATCTGATCTACTAAAGGTACCAAATTTTCATATCAGAGTAATGCACACTTAGTTATTACTGGAGTATAGGCAAGAAATGTGAGATAAGAGAGGAGAGGTTAGAGGAAACAAGGAAAGATCAGAAGGGGAAAAGAAAAGTCAAAGAAGGAAGATGAAAAAAGAGGAATAGAAGAAAATATATATTTCATACATATTATTTAATAAAGTCAGGAGTGGGGATTCATAGAGTACCATCAGTCCAAAGGGGAAGCACAGCACCAAGCCTTGATGTTAGCAAACCTGTGGATTATGCCATCCCGAATCTGCTTGGTTTTCACACCATAGACAATGGGGTTGAGCATTGGTGGCAACACCACATAAAGATTGGCCAGCACTATATGGACATGTCGAGGGATGTTGCGTCCAAAGCGGTGGGTCAATAAGGTAAAGAAAGATGGAACATAAAACATGAGGATGACACAAAGGTGGGAGCCACAGGTGCTGAGAGCCTTGTGCTGGGCATCCTGGGAGGGTAAACGGAACACTGCTCGGAGGATCAGTGAATAAGACACAGCGATGAGTATCACGTCCAAGATGACCATAACAATGGGCACTGAGAAGCCATACCAGATGTTGATGGTAATATCAGCACAGGCTAAGCGGGCCACTCCAATATGTTCACAGTAGGAATGGGGGATGACGTTGGTCCGGCAGAAGGGAAGTCGCTTCAGCAAGAAAATCACAGGGAAAATGATGCAAAAGCTTCGGATGACAATGGCCAGAGCAATCTTTCCCACGACGGGCACTGTTAGTACTGTTGTATAATGCAAGGGTGCACAGATGGCCACAAAACGGTCAAAGGCCATGGCTAATAAGATGGCTGACTCCCCCACAAACATCACATGGACAAAGAAAACTTGAGTAACACAGGCATCAAAAGCAATGTCATGGGCATGGAACCAAAAGATGGCGAGGGCCTTGGGTACAGTGGTAGTAGATAGCAGAATGTCCGTGATGGCCAGCATGGAGAGGAAGATGTACATGGGCTCGTGAAGGTTACGTTCCATGATGATGACCACAATCAAGATACTGTTTCCCAGGACTGCAGTCATGTACATGAGGCAGAGGGGTATTGACAGCCAAATGTGATAAGTTTCCAACCCAGGGATACCAAGTAGGATAAAAACAGCAGGGTGGAAGATGGTAAGATTGGTGCCACCCATACTGCACAGTAGGGTCCTCTCTATAATGATGTAGAAGCTGATGAGTTGACTGAAAGTAATAACAACAGAAAGAACTTCTGAGCATAAGCAAAAATCGAAAAGATAACCTGGATTTCTAAATTGTGGGACTCTCCAGGGAAAACGTTCCCTCAGAGAATGTCCATTTAAATGTGGTAATAAAGGATTTATGACCCTTGGTGCCTATTTGCATATAGAGTCTGTGGCAAGCAAACTTTAAAAACTAACAGAGGCTTCACCTGCCCCCGCCAAAACTCTACTTCATTCATTCTACCAATTCATACAAATAGTATTATAAATTTCCCTTCCCAAAGGCTCATTCCTTCTGTGTTTCTTAGATTTCCCTTTCCTTCCATATCAACTTATTCAAATCAAATTTTAACTTTAAATACCTTAAGACACATGATTATATAATGACTGCATTCATAACAATATATTTCCTTCCTAAAGATCTATTAGCTAAACTACATTTCAACTTGATTATACTTAATCAGATTGACATTTGTCTGGCTTTTACCTTGAATATTTCACTTGGGACTTATCTGACATCATGATACTGTAGCTTCCTGTACATGAAAGCAGAGCATTAAGTGAAAGCCCAGAAGGAGCCTAAAGTAAATATTTCTTGACAGATCCAAATTCAATGTTTTCTAAGGTAGGGCAGACTATAAAATTGACAGGGGTCCTGGAAAACTTTTCTTCGTCTTCCCCAAATGGTTTCAAATAGGTGCTTCTTGGTTGTATCTGAATATCATTTTTAAGAGACTGCCAGGGAAACTATTCATCCTACAGGAAATCAGTGCACTCCTGTCAAGCTCCCTTAATACAATTCCCCTTCCTAACTCACTTCCCACCCTTAAAATATGTGGGCTTCCTTGTTGGTATGAAGTTAATCATGTACCCCTCTTTTTTAGTTCTTTCTGTCACTGACTGATTTGCTCCTGTTATTCTCAACTATCTGACAGCTAGTTGTATTAAGGGAAAGGATGAGTAATTAAAAAAAAAAAGGTAAACATCATGAAAATCAGGAGAGCGCAGGGAGTATAGAGGTAGCAAATAACTGATCAATGAACATTTCATGGATTTGAGGACCCCAGGATGTAAGCATTCAAAGGAATGAACACCCCAACTTATGAGTCCATCTCCTGCCTCAGTGCACATGAGGGAGCAATTGGGGAGCAAAGAAACAGAGCTGGATTTAGACAAGACTGGGTTAAAAATTTGATAACCTTCTGACCAGTATATTTCAAATATTTACTCACCTTCTGCTTAGAAGAGAGACTGAACTTTGCGAGATAAGGACAGAGATGAAAGGCCACATGTAGCATCATCGTACCTCTATTATAAAGCAACAGTGTCAAAAGTCTCACGAGAAAACAAATTCATTTTCCTTAGGCAAAATAATTACTAAGAACTTTTTCTCACTATTTCTTCTGCCCCATTAGTTATGAATGTCTTTTTTCAATAAAAGATACTTGATGTAAGTTCTCATAGAAGCAACTCTTCTCTGCCTAGAGTCCTAATGCTGTTTCCTAACCTCAATAGTGAGAACCCAAAGGCATGGCGTGATAGGGGCAGCAAAGCCTGCGCTGCACGGCTCTTAATGAGCTTCTGGAAGGCAGCTATTGTTTTGTATGAAAAGGTTGTCTTCTAAAGGCTTCATTGAAACCCTGCTGAGGGTTCTCAGCAGGAAGGAACTAGACTCATTTAAGAAAGAGTCAAGGATGAATCACTGGCTCAAAATCACACATCCAAGCTCTCATAGAAAGTAAGCCCCAGAGTCCTAAGAGAAAATCTACAAACAAGGAACAGAAAACAAACAAAAAGTGCCAGAAGGTAAGCAACCATGCTGAGTGGGAGGTGAGGACAGATGATGATTCTGAAGCCAGACTTCCCACTTACATTTGACTAGCTGGTGATTTTGTAGCAGTCACTTTCATGGGCATACTATAATATTCTAGGAAATGTCCCCTCTCTGCTTCAGGAGATAAGAGAACAAAGGTAAGGGCACAGACTTGAAGTTCATGAAACAGCAGCTGGTAAAGCCAGTCTTCTCCGTTCCACTGATGGCCAAGGAGTTGGGTAAAGCTTCAAACTATGGGCACCCAGACTTTGCATCTGCATAGCACTCTTTAGAAAGTTAGAGATTAAAACCTTAGGTTGCCTTCACCATCCATAGATAACATCAGCAAATCTCTAGACCAAAGCAAAACCGAAAGACTTTCTGTCAAGCAAGAATAATATTTTCCATGACTCACTGTCATTAACAATGATCTACCTATGTAATCCAAATTCAAACTTGTGATTATTGCAACAGTTCTCTTAGAGTAAAATCAATAGACTATTTCTCTGGCTTGAATCCCACTTTGATTACCTAACAAACTTCACCTATCATTCAGACGTTTATTCCAGTTAATATATTATGGCTGCCCACCTCCTTTTCTTCACTTCTAAACTGTAGAAAACAATAAATTCCATAATGTAATTAGGAAGATTAAATAAGTTAGCTCTTATAAGGTACTTTTAAGAGGTTGCTGTTGATGTTGTTACAAGTATCACTATTAATTATTCAAAACCCTGGTTTGCCATTATCCTATTGTATTTTCTTCCACTAGGCAAATGCCTGAGTGACTATTTAGTAAAAGAAAACTCTTATTCTTCTAAATATGATCAAAGGAAATTCCTTTCCCAGGAAGAAAGACGAAAGAATGAGCAAAATGCTCAAGGACAGAAAAACAGCTTGAAAATAAATAAATCTCTCAGATGGACCTGATATCTCAGAATTAAGACACAAGGCATCGGGAGTACACCAACCAGGCAAGTCCTTCAGTGATTGATTTAATCTTGTGTCAGAATCATCAGTCAGGCTTTCCTCAAGTGCTGTGATGAACACTCATTTGTCTGAGCAAAAACAAGAAAGATTACTTCCATTATCATAGGAAAGATTCCACGCAGGCAAGGAGAAGTGGAACCATTTCTTCCCTACAGCCACTTATAAACTCTGCTCACTCCAAGAATCTTTTTTTTTCTCTGAGTCCCCATAAGCTCTAATTTTGTATTATGTTTATATCACTTTAGAAAATTCTATAAAGTCTTTTGAGTCTTTAAATAGCCTTAACTTTGGAAATCCTTCTAACACCATAACCACATAGTAAAATGAATACACCTGAAATTATATAGTTTCAGAAACAAGTGTAAAAGTAAACCAATAAAGTTTGATTAAAAATGCACCCACAAGTCACATGAGTTACAGCTACTACATAAGTACACAGGAGGTGAGGTAGTTCTTTTTCACCTACTTGTATTATGTAAATATTTACTTACACAAATAAGCTTTTCAAGCTGCCATTTTTCCTGTACAAGTGCTTCAGCTCTCTTGTATTTCCACACTCTTGGGTTCTTGGAAATATACAGCTTTATACCCTGAAGCCAGGATCTAAGGAGTAAAACATCTTGCCTCACATACCAGGTTACAGAGTGACCTTTCTTTGCAGCATAACATGCAGAAGAATTACCTGTAAGATGTTGTAAGAAATGTGTTGCTAGTAATGTGCAAACTATCAAAATATATAAATGACTTCTCTAATAAATTGGAGCAAATTCATATTTTAAAGCTATTAACATTCTTTCTTATGTGCATTTATGAAATTGTTTTACTGTAGTTATGAAGTTAATGAAAATTATTTCATAAAGTCTGTGTTATTTAGCTGTTACAAGTGCAGTTTACTTGTGTTATTTAGCAATGAACTTACCCCCTTATGTCATTGACATACCTTTAATTATGACATATTTTTTTATTAAATAGCCTCTCAACAAAGGTCTCCACCTACCCAATTGTTTCACTTTTTATAAACATTTTGGAGACCATGTCAAAATGCAAGTAGACATATGGTGATGAATTATGTGCAAATATCAACTACCATCTCCTCATGATGTGATGAAAAAAATATGGAGAACCCACTTACAAGGCATACTTCTTCTTATCCCATGATTGCTACTATATGTAATTGCTGCAAAATGCAGGATGGGAGTCTGAATAAGGATGATTTTCCCTGGTGAGACACATCTGACATCCAAATAATCAAAAGAACTTCAAGAGTTGATACTTTGGGACCGGGCGTGTGGTGTACAGGACTAAGCATAGAATCTGGCATATTATAAGTATGTAGGAGTGATTTAAACAAATGAAACACAAACTGAGTGAATTATTATTTCACCAGGAATTTGTATGCGAATGTGATGACCAGATCCGAGTCATTTTCATGAAGTCGCCACAAATTGCCCCTATTCTAGTACATTCTGTTTCTGACTGATGTATAAACTGTAGTTTATCCAGCAATCTCCCCCCTCCCATTCTCCTGCTATTTTCCTGACTGCTTCCTGTACTCACACTGCTATATCTAACAGTGTCCACCACCTAGCTTCCTTGTGCTTATATTCAGTGACCCCTCTCCTATCTTCTGACTCGATGACCTTGTCTTTCCCTCACATGTCTAAGTATTCTCTCACAGTTCTACTCATTTTCTTCCACAGATACTTCTAAGTACACACATGAACACATATACATACATACATACATGCATACATACACACACACCTGCCAGTCTTTCCCCTGCTGCCATCAATACTTTTAAACTCACCTACTCCATCACAATATCAGCTGAAGGACTGAGAAAGTAGGAAAGAAGAAGAAAAGTTCGCTTGTTCTGAGAGATGAAGAATGGGAAGAAAAGAAAAAACTGGAAATCAGTCATATTGTCATAAGGACTGTTGCTATTTCTGCCTGTAAGGGTGCTTTATATTTAATCTGAGGAGTCACATGTTCCCTTTTACAAGAGGCAGGCATCAGGACCACCCCTGGGATCACACAGCATGGGGTCAATGAACCCAAGGAGAAATGAAAACCCTTCCCTGGTGCCAACCGGGAGAGCAAAAACTCCAGGGATCACTGAGAACGCCAACAAAGTGCACATGATGCATTAGAAGGCACAGTATAAATACAGTGACAGAAATCCCAGCAAAAAATAACATATTGACAGATACATTTTTTAATCCTGTTATATCCTTATCACTGTGTTACAGTTTAACAAGAATTATCTCATTTTATTCTCAGAATGATCCAGTGACAAAAGTCATTGCTATTATATCCACTGGACAAAACAGACTTAGAGAAACAAAGTAGCTGTTAAGGAGAAAAGACAAAAACCAAATGGTGAACATATCAAAGTGTTCAGTCAGACTCAGTTCAGAAAAACCAATTAAGGGAGCTGAGAGGGGTAATTCCAAAACAACCCCACGTAGATATGTGAGGGAAAGACAAGAAGTCATCAAGTCAAAGAATGGGACAGGGTCACAGCTACAATATGACAAGCACATGGAGGCTAGGAAGTGGACATTATTAAACACAGCAGCAGCAGCGTGAGTGCAGGGATTAGACAGGAAAGCAGCAGGAATTCACTAAGAGGGAGAAGATGGCGCCTCAAGACGTTACTGCCCATGTGCTCAGGTGGACTGGAAAGTCAAGGCTCCTGCTTCACCTCAGGATGGATGTGCCAGAACACTGGACAGGAAGACAATGAACACCAAGGGCCTGGGAAGGCCTGGAGAACCAACTTGGTCTCATGGTCCAAAGGTAGGAAGACAGAAGCTGAGAGCTAAAGGCCAGGGTAGAGAGAGACTGAGGTTCTCTTTTCATTCTCCAAAATCATGATGCTAAACCACTTACATATTAATAAATGTACTCCCCCCCACATAACTAAATAATTAAACAGATAAACAAACAAGCAAACAGATAGATAATTAGATAGATAGATAGATGATAGATAGATAGATAGATAGATAGATAGATAGATAGATAGATAGATAGATAGATAGATAGATAGATAGATAGATAGATAGATAGATAGATAGATAGATAGATAGATAGATAGATAGATGTTAGATGGAAGATTACAGAAATCTGCCCATGTGACAAGACACTCTGGGACACAAGGACCATTATAAAGGAAAATGTGTATGAACACATAATTTAACATTGCTGGGAAAAGAGTAATTCTTTTCAACCCATCTTGTGACTTTTGGTTTTTGTTTTGTTTTTTTGAGACTAGGTCTTGCTATTTTTGCCCATGGAACTGCAGGCTCACGTTGCCGGGGTACCACAGACTCAAGCAACCCCCAGCCTCAGCTTCCCAGGTAGCTGGTATTACAGGCACGCGCCACCATGCCCAGCTATTTTTTTTTTTTTTTGAAACTAGGTCTGGCTACGGGTCCCAGGCGGAACTCGAACCGCGATCCCTAGCCCCGGCCACTTCATAGGCTGAAGTTTACAGGCACGAGCCACCGTGCCCGGCACCATCTTGTGACTTTTGGAACAAAGATATTGCCAGGAACCTAATCAGGAGGGAGAAAAGGAAACCTACTCAACAAGTCCACTCTGAGACCCACACAAAGAGAATGAAATTCCTCTACACAAATGTTTACAGCAGCTTTATTCATAGTCACCACAATTTGGAAACAATCCAATGTCCATCAATAGGAGAATGGGCACAACTGGTGGTATAGTCATACAATGGAATACTATTCAGCAACTGAAGTGAACCAAGTAAAAAATAAACAACACAAATACTCAACACCATTATATTGAGTGAAAGAGGTTGCATACAAAAGGCAACATGCTGTAAGATTCCATTTATATATGTGTCTACAACAGCCTATGCTGTTAGAAATCAGAATAGTGACTGCTGCTGGTATGGGAGGAAGCAAGAAGGATATTTCTTTGATGTTTCTTTGATGAAACATTCTACATATTGATAGGAGTTGTGAATTATATGGGTGTCAGTATTTTTCAAAAGAAGGATTTTTACAGTATTAGAAAGGAATAAAGAACAATATAAATGAACCCAAAAATGGGTAAATTCTCCTTCTCATGGGTTTTTTGTATTACATGCAATGATTAAGACAAAAGTCATAACACCATCTGACACTCAAGATAGTGATATTTAAAAGTGAGAAGAGTAAAAGAAACTAAATAGAACTAAGGCATTTGCACATTAGTAGAAGAGGTGAAGTGTTGACACCAGAGGGCTATGACTGACATGAATGTATTTTCATAGGGCAACCACAAAGAAGATTAAACAATGCCATAAACTTAAAACGCTGTACATAAATAAAAAAGAAATAAAAAATGTACAAGAAAATGAGAATGAGACATGGAAATAACAAAGAATAAAACTGCAGACTTAAGCCTTGACATATTAATCATTATTTTAACTGTAAATGATCTAAATACAATTAAAACGTCACTATATAGTGGTTTTTAAACTACATAATGTTTATAAGAAATGACATCCAATTCAGTGATATAGATAGACTGAAAATAAAGGATGGAAAAATACATACAAAATAAGTGTTCATTTTTTTAAAATTTATTTTTAGATAAAGTACTACTTTTCCCCTAACATCATTGTTAGTTTTTGGACAGTATTTGATTTCTCCCCTCCAGTGTAGTCTCCTCTCTAGTTCTCCCACCACCATAGCACCCATGATCCATCACTCCACCTTGTGTTCTTCCCTCCCTATTCTTAGACCCTTTCTCCTCTCCTCCTGGAGGGCTCAGATCATGGTCAGCTGCAAGTTCTGTCTTTTTCATTAACCCTTTCTTTGGTTTCTCTATAGTCCACCTGTAAGTGAAACTATTTGGTATTTATCTTTTTCCTTCAAGCTTTCTTCAGCAAACATTCATTAAAAAAACACAGGGGTGATTCAATATCAGGGAGAATAGACTCCAAAGCAAAGAAAATTACTAGTGATGGAGATGCATGACATAATGATGAAAGGATGAATTCACCAGGAAAATATAACGATCCTCACTGTGTACATACCAAACAACACCAAGCACATGAAGCAAGATCTAAAGAAACTGACAGGAAAAGCAGACAAATTACAGTTTTATATATATGTATATATTCTTCATGCCCTCAGTGTTGAAGTTCTAGCCCAGCAAGTGATAGGGCCAGTAAAGAATAGTCACATGGGCATAAGAGAACTGACCAGCACAGTCACAAAGACACAATCTAGTTGGCTCCATGCAACAAGAGCAGAATAGAAATACTTTTCCAAGCACCTATGGACATTTACCATAGGTGGATACACCATCTACCAACTATAGAACACATCTCAGAATGATGTTTAGAGTCATAAGTTTAGTATATATTATTTTAGACGCAAATACTATCACTTGTGAAAGCAGAACAAATGCTTATAAAAAGAAAGTTACATTTTCTATATAGTAAACACAGCTATAGATACATGTATCTATAACTATATAGATAGATACATGTATAAATACATGTATATATAAATGCATATTTATAAAAAAGATATACTATATGTTATATTAATATACAGTAGAAACAAGAATATAATACCAAAATAGATTTATTAGGATACTAAGAGATAATGTTAGAGTTATTTCTATTTTTCCTTTTTGCTTATTTCCATAGTTATATTTTCTACAAAAGTTCATGAGTTACACAATAAAAATACTCATGCTATAGAATCACACTGAGTATTCAAGTGATCTCTTTTTTATTTTAATTTTTAAAGTCCTCTTTAATATATCTGTTGTACTATTTTTAAGTCAAAAGATGAATAATAGTATAATAATTTTGACTTTAACTATTCAAACATTTCTATTGAGTCAGTTTTATGATTCTATATTGTCATACCATTAAAAGGCACTTTTCCCATTTAAACTATTTTTTGAAAGCTAGAAAGTCTTTCTTGATTTACAAACATGACAAATATTTAGATTAAAATGTTCAAAATACAAAAGGAAACATGTCACAATGTATTAATATTTTATCTGAACTAAGTACCAAGTAATAGTACTATTATCATGCTGCAATCCCAAAAAGAAACATTTTTACATCAATCAATTATATTGGTTTACCTAGTGGGGTTAAATAAAACACTGTAAGTTAAAAATTGCTTTTGTAACTTCTTTTGTGGTGATTGCAGTGATTTGATTTTCATCTTATTCAATTTCCCATATTTCTAAATTCAAAAATGAGGAAACAACCTGAATAAACAAAGAAGACATGGCCAGCAAGGACATGGAAATGTGTTCAGCATTACTAATCATCAGAAATATGCACATAAAACCACGATGAAATAAATGTTATACATGTTCAGATGAGTATTATCTTAAAAACAAAAAGTACATTTTAACAGCAATTTGGATGTAGGAAATCCTAGTACACAGTTGATGGGAAGGTAAATTGGTACAGCCATTATGAAAACTTACAGTGATTCCACATAAAATTAAAAATAAAACAATTCTATAATCCAGTAATCCCATTTCTAGGTATTTATCCAAGAGCATTGAGATCTTGAAGAAGTACCTGGACTCCTATAATCATTGCAGCATTATTCACAATAGTCAAGACATAGAGACAAGTTAAATTTCATCTATGAGTGGTAAAGAAAATGTGTTATATACATGCAATGGAATATCACTAAGCCCTAAAAAAGGGAAATCCTGCCATTTGCAACAAGCTGGATGGTCACTGTGTTAAGTAAAATAAGCCAGAGACAAAAAAGAAAAAAGCTGTATGATCTCACTTATGTGTGGAATCTAAAATAATCAAAATCATAAAAGTAAATATAAAATGGTAATATCAATGACTGGGGGAGGGGGAGAATGGAGAGCATACCAAATAATACAAAGTTCCAGTTTCGCAAGTTAAATAATTTCTGGAGATCTACTATACAGCATAGCACTTATAGTTAACAAAATTGCCTTGTATACTTAAAATTTGCTAAGAGATGTCAATCTTCGGTTAAATGTCTTATCACACAGTAATAATTATTATTGTAAAATAATGATGAAAAAAAGTAAACTTTGGGAGGAAATTCATTGTTTATGCTCTTGATGTGGCAATGCTTTCATTGATATATACTCTTACCCAAATGTATTAAGTCATATAGAATAAATATGCACAACATCTTTATTAGTTAATCATATCTTTGTAAGGAGGTAAGAAAAGAAGCAATACATATTTACAATCATGCTAAAAAATAAATATTTAGGCAAACTTAAAATGTGTAAGATCTACATGCTGAATATTAAAAATGGTGAAAAAAATCAAAGAGCGCTAAATAAATGGAGAGACATACTGCATTCATGGATTAGAAGAAAAATACATTGAAAATGGTACTTCTATATATAGATATACTGTTAATGCAATTTATATCAAAAACCTCACAAGAATTTCTTTGCAAACAAAGATAGCTTATTCTCAAATTTACATGGAAAGATACCAAATCTAGAATAGCTATTACAATCTTGGGGAAAAAAAGAATAAAGTGAGAAGCGTCATTCTAGCTTGTATTAAAGCTCACACAATATACTGTTAGCAATCAAAACAGTAAGGCATTAACAGAGGAATACACACAGATCAGTAGACTAGCATAAAGAACTTAGAGATAGACCCCAAAATATGCCCAAATGATTTCTTGCTAAGGTACAAACGCAATTCAATAGAATAAAAATAGTCTTTTCAATAAGTTGTGCTGGAATAATTGGACACCATATGCAAAACAATGTGCTGCAGCTTAAAATTCGCACCTAACACAAAATTTAACTCAGAATGGATCGCAGACAAGTGGAAAATATAAGATAATGACAATTCCTAGATGAAAAATTGGAGTAAATCTTTGGAATTCAAGTCTAGGCAAAAATATATTAAGTTGGAGTTTATCAAGACTTACAACTTGCTCTACCAAAGTCCTTGAAAAATATTAAAAACAGGGTATAGACTAGGAGAAAATATTTGCAATATCTTGAGCTAAAATCTGGTATCCACACTATGTAAAGATCAAGCCTGATTCAATAAAAAAAATCTGGAGAAATTATCAAAAGTCAGGAAGAAATACCACACTAAAGAACAAAAAGATGACACAGAATCCCATGATAGCAACTCACACCAGTGGCCAGGAGGAAATACAAGACCATGATGAGCTGTCATTTTCCATCTCTTAGAACAGCTAAGAAAATTTTCTAAAGTAACTCCACTTTAGAAATATGAGAAAAGTCGAACAACTCCTATATCACTGGTAGGAATGTACATGGCACATTCTCTGAAAGACAGTTTGGAGTTGCATCTAAAACTACCATATGATCCAACAATTGTGCTCTTGGGCATTTATCCTAGAAGAATGAAAGCTTATGGTTCAAAGAAAAAAAAAAAAAAAACCAGAGGTGATTGTTCATAGAAACGTTGTTAATAATAACTAAAATGTCTCTCAAATGTCTTCAACAATGAGTGGTTCAACAAACTCTGGTGTAGGTACATCATGAAATATCACTCAGGAATGAAAAATCCGGATGAATTACAACAACTTGGATTTATCTAAGGGAATTATGCTGAATAAAAAAAAGTTACATATTGCTATTATTCCATTTATGTAACATTCTTGGCATGACAAAATCAGAAATGGAGGAGAGGTAATGGATTGCTAAGAGTTGTCAGGGGTGTCAGAAGGCCGCAAGAAGGCAATTGTAATTTTGTAGAGCAAAGATCCTGTGGTGGTGAGATCCTTTGTGTCTTGACTGTTTCCTAGTTGTAATACTACTTTGTCATTAGTTACCACTGAAGGAAACTAATGAGCTTTACACAGGGTTCCTCAGTACAGTACAGGATAGTAATGCATGTGAATATATAATTAAATAAAAATTAAAAAGTATATGTGTATGTAGACAGCTTTTTAAGAGTCTTCAAGTGCAGTATCTATTTACCTTAAGGATCTACAATATATTGCTGCTAAGCAATTTACTACTTGGCGTAAAGCAGGTGCTTCATTAAAAGAGAACAGAGTAGACATGATTCCCTTCTTTATATATGTCTTTATAATCTTAATTACAATTAAAGTTTATGAAACTTCTTTTTTCTGGAAAAGACAATATATTTCTCATATATTTAGATGATTTGGAAAAAGGCAAAAGCCCAGTTAGATGAAAGGTATAGAATATAAATGGTATGAATATTGGCTATAAGTTTTTAACATGGGATACTCAAATGGTCAAAATTTGTAAACTGAAGCAAGTGCAGTTCTTACTTGTGAAAAGTTGTGGTGAGGCCTCAAGGAGGGAAGAAAGCTGAGAGGTTTAGTGATAACTGGATAAGCTCAAGAAACAAATGTCAGAACGAGGAAGATAATTCTGTGACAAATACTGTCCAGACTCAAAAGATTGCCATGTCAGTCAACTTAGGCTATCAAACAACTCTATGGCATTGCTTCCTCCTCACAAAAAGGAAGGATGGATGGGCAACACGTACACAAATACAGAAAGAAGCCTTTTGACTGTTGACACAGCAAAGAAGATTTGAATAATGTGAAAACTAAGACAAAGTTGATATTTGCAGTGATATTTGCCCAGTCCATTTGCCCTTGCAGGATAGCAGCTTTCCATGGTATTTTAATTCCTTTGGCAAGCACACCGGAAGGGAGAGAAAGGATGCTGGCCAGGGAATTTTGGAACACTGAATGTGCTTGGGAAACCTGGAAGTCACACTCGTAGGCATTTTGATAAAGTCATGTGACATAAAATTCACAAGTGCTGCCACAAAGAAGAGGCAGAATAGTCCTAAATGTATCACGTACATAGATATACAGAAGCTACAATAAAGAAGACAACACAGACATGATTTGGACTGATAAAAAAATATTCAAATAAACTCAAATGTCAGAAGAAAAGCTGCTTACCTCCCTAAATTTTAGGGAGATCAATGTTGAGTCTTTCAACCCTGATTTGACACATTGGTCTAGAGAAGGAAGGGAAAATGTAGAGTAAGAAAAAAACAAATTATCCATGAAAAAAAGATAGATACCAATTTGAATTAGGTACCATATCCCTAATACCATATAGACCCTAATAAGTTCATTTTGGACCCACATAAATCTGGATTCAAACTGAATCCAGAAGCTTCAGAAAGCATCACAAAGCTTCAGAAGCTTTGTGACCAGAAATAAGAACCCATGTCTCAGTTTTCTTCTGTAAAATAGGAATGATGGAAGAGTTACCCCATAGGGATATTATATTGAATAGGATGATATATTTTTACACAAAACTCTGTACGATACAAATTTATTCACTGTAGTAAAAAAAATGGAAAACAAATGTTTATCAAATGTTAATAATTATAGAATATTCAGTCTGTGGGATACTACTCAGTTATAAAAAATTATGAACTACTGACACCCGCATCAAAATGAATGGATCTGAAAAACTTGTTAAAAGGAAGAAATCATATATACAACAGTATCTAACACATGAACCCAATTACATAACATTCTAGAAAAAGTAAATTTTAACTATAGAGACAGAAAGTCAATCATTAACTTCCTGAAATGGGGCAGGGAGTACAGGAAATCAACTGTGAAAAGTAACAAGGGAATACTGAGGGAAAATAAAAATGTTTTATTTCTTGATTGAGGTGGTGCTTACTCAAGAGTACATATTTATTTGAACTCATCATTATGTACCTAATATGGGTTCATTTACCTGAGTAAAATTGAGTTTTTTAACTTAAGAAACTTGGTATAAACTTACAAGAATTATACATATCATTCTGAAAAAAATCTTTAAATTTTACTAAAGTGGAGACTTGAATAAATGGTAAGCTACAATGCGCTATGAAGGGAGACTCAATCTTGGATGGCTGTTGAAGCTCTCCAATTAACCTATAAACTAAATTAATTCCTAATTAAACTAGAATTTTTCAAAACATAATTTCCTCATAAGTAGGAAATAATATAATTTTTACTTGTTTCTATTTTTCCTCCTCCAATTCTGTTCACTGGGGTAAAGTTGGTTTATATCATTGCATTTGTTGCAGGGGGTATGTAAATATTTAAAATCACCAACTAGCAAAGCATTAAAAATTGAATTAGAAACACAAAATTCATGAGAATTTCTGACTGTCATGTGACAATGGAACCCTGGAGCAGATAAAGGAGACTAGTTTTAGCTATCAACCTCATTGCTTGTATAATAAAGTATAACAAAAGTGTCAATTTTGGATGGTAATTTGTTCTTATCATTTGTACATATATATATTAGCATACATATGTATATATTAGTCCCTTCTCAAATTAAAATTCAACCTAAAAGAAAATACAAAGATGAATATTAGAAACAAGAATCCCACTGATGAGCCTGATTCAGTATTCTAGGGATGAAATATAAAATAGGATACACCACAGTAGAGACAAAGAGGGGACAACTTTGAAAGAAACAAACCTTTGTAGCTGATTAAATATAATAATAAGAGCTGTTTCCTCTTCATAATAATGTGCTTAGCATATAATGAGTTCTTAATGGTATTTGCTAAATTCTGTGAATGCCATTAATGATTTTCCCAGTTGTATCCCCCATGCAATGTGAGATTAGAGGAAGGTAATGATGGGAAAAGATAAAGGTACCACCTGTTACCTCAGAAAAGAACATCAGGAATCAGTTTCTTGAAAGGTGACCCCATTTATGGTAGTCATTTCAAAGGTTCCCTTCTAAAAACTAGGAAGCTTTAGAGGGAACTGCTAATTTTCAAGGAATATCTTTGGAAAACTGCCCATTCCTGTTCTCCTTTAGGACAAAATGCTTCTTCAATGCTTGAATTAGAAGGAATGAAGGAAACTGAAGGAAAAGAATAATTGGATAATTACACTGACAGGAAAGAATAATTGATTGGATAATTAAAGGAAGGTTACAGGGTCCCAACCTGGTTATACTATCTTACAGTGTTGACTTGGAAACAAAGTTGGGGACTTTGACCTCAGTCAGCAGGAAAACACTCATGTCACTGCTAAATATGGTCAAAGATAGAGTCTGTGTGAAGGACCCCGTTGCAGAGAGGAAGGGGAAATGGATAAGGAGAACAGATAATGTTAAAGAAAAGTTGATTAAAAACTAGATCTGATCTATCTCATACCCCTATCAGAATCTGAATTCTCCTAATGACATTATGATAAAGGAGGAAATCTCACAAATCTGCCATCTCAGTGCCAACACTTCCTGTCTCAGAGACTGAGAACTCGCTGTGCCCCAACACTTGATGGAATAGTACTCCTTCTGTGGGAGGAGTAAGGAGCTTGAGCTGCAGGTAAACAAGTGAAGCAAGAAGACCTAAAGAAACAGAATGATGTGGCAGTACCATGACTTCTCCTTATTACCATAGGATTGTGCCACTGATCTTACCCTACAGCTTCAGGGTAGAAACCAAGGCAAGGGCACTGTAATAGCCATAAAAGTGCCTAATAATGACCTGTGAACTGAAACTTGACTATTCAGTTTTTCCTAGGTGTCAGTATTGAGTGGCACCACTAGGACCCAATATTTTCTGATCTATAATCCATTGTGTGAATGGATGATCTTATGTACTACTACTTGCTGGTCACTGTAAGCAGAAAACCATAGAAATGGTTAAAGGTGGCACTAAGGAAATGAGGACACCAGGGCTGGCAAGAAGTAGGTTAATTAGTACTGGTACTGACTCAGGATTCACATCCCAAGGCTGAGCAACCTCACTAAGAAGTTAAGGGTTTATATACACTTTACATGTTCTAGTCTTCCACGTGGGCTATCATTGGTGGTAAGACATAGCTTGATGTGACAGAAGATAGATTCAGGAAGGAGACTACTGGGTTGCATACCAGTAAACTGATTCAGAAAGTCATAGATTATTTATCTAGACTCTCCCTTAGACTGCATTTCTTAGGTCATTGTGCTTCAGCATATTTCAGGGCATCATGCTTCACTAGCACAAGCTGACCTCTAGGAATCCCATTCTCCAGGAGGTGCAGGAGATAGTTTTATTAGTCCAAGAAGTAAAAAATCAGGGTATATTCACAGATAGAGAGAGCCTTCTGTCCTATTTTCTGTGCCACTTCAGGTGTGATCTAGAGGTCCCCTCCCAGTCCCATCACATCGCCACTCCTCACAGAGAACTGACCCTCACCTGGGACACAAGCACTGGCATAAAGTGCCACACAGGCACAGTTGTATCATCAGTCCCCCAACTCTAAGAGCCAATGTCCCAGGGAAAGAACAGCCAAGTGATCCCAAGCCAATGTTGGATTCCAGTGTTGGGCAGTAGCGTGGGAGACCAACAAATGAATTCTGGAGATGAAGTCAATGAAGTATCCCCTAATACTTCCCGGATTACCAGAGGGGAAAATGCAGAATACAGGAACTTGATGACTTCAATTTTGTTGGGTTTAAGGGGTCTGTGTTTAGCGTATGAACAATATTTTGTTTGTCAAATAGTCAGTATCCCAGAGAGATAGGAGGGCCAGCGTCTCACTTGCGTTCTCTTGAGGTAAAGGACTTTTCCTGACCCTCTCCTTCATCGCTTTCAAACCCCTGTTCACACCAACCAACACACCACTCTTTCCTCGATGGATGGGAAATCATTATATGGTACCAAATAACTGCTGTGTTCCCTGCATGCCCTCATTCGGTGCTCTGAGTATCTGCCAATCTTAGAGACACCTAACTTCTCCCCCTCCCCTCGCCCCCAGGAACAGATGCCTCTTGCTACAAACTCCTATTAATGTGCTAAATCTCAGCAAAAATATTTCTAGTGGCTGAAGTAAGGAAGCTGGAGCCAGGGTATTTGATCTAGTATCCTAACTGCTACTACACTACTGGTTGTGTGATCTTGGGAAAGTTACTTCCTGTTCTTTTTATTTATTTTCCTTTTTTTTAAATTTTATTGAAGGAACTTTGCTTTATAATAGTATATATATTTAAAGATTTTACTTTTCCAGCTTTATGGAAGTTTATATCATTGTGTCGATTTAAGGTGTACATGTAACCGTTTGATGTGTGTATATATTGCAAAATGATGACCACAATAATGTTCACATACCCATCATATTAGCACTATATATTTTTGTGAGCTGAGGTCTTTAAAAATCTCTTAGCATCTTAATAATATACAATACACTATAATTAACAATAATTGGGAAATTTACTTTGTGTGCTGCTTCTTAGTTTCTAAAGCGGGGGAATAAAATATGCCTATCACAAATAGGTGTTGCGAGCATAGGGATTAGACAAATGCCTGCCTGTAGGAAACTCAATGGAGCCCTTGCCATCCTCTTTTCACTCCAGCAGCCTGAAAACAGATCCACGAGTCAGCACAGGAAAGTGATTTCCAGTCAAAAAGTAATTTGCCAAGTTCTTCCATAGAAACAGAAGATATCAACGTTTGGTAACCAGAACCAGAACATGGAAACCAAGAGATGGTGATATCTAGTTCTCCCCTTGCCCTAATGACTTGTTTCTGCTTCTGTATCCCCACCTGCTTTTGCTTTGCAACTGTAGCTATGTGGCTTTTGCCTTCAGAAACCCCTGCTAAGTTTTACTCCTGCTCTTTTATCTGAGGGACAGTCACTGGTCAGCTATTAAAACTTTGTTATTTAGTCAGATGTAATTAATTGTGCCTAGGTGTTGCCCTCCAACAGGAGGATGCTCCTTTTTCTGTGCTCCTACCATGTTTGGTACTGAACGGAGTTAATACAGTTCTTTTAATAGTTATGCAACAACTGTTCGCTCACCATGTCCCCTAGACTGCGAGCTGCTCAGGGCAGCAATGTCACTATGTCATCACCAAAGACACAGAACCAGGCACAGAAGAAATTCAGTAAGTCCTGCCAAAAGTTGGTTTTGTACTGTAAATTTGTTCCAACCCATTGGCATATTAAGGAACTGAGTTTGACATGAATTTTGTGTTTGCTTACATATGGTTTCATCTGAGAGAAACTAATGAATGCAGAAAGCTACTCACTGCTGAACCATGCTGTGTAGAGAAACCCAAGATACACCCACCTCAAACTTCCTCTTCCGCAAGTCAAAGGATGTTTGTAACACCATCAATGTCTGGTATTGCAACAATCCACCCAGCTTCAGATCAGCCTCTTCTTGGACCACTTCATAATCATTCACAAGCTGCTCCCAGAATACTTCCACAAGAAAAACTCCAGACCTTTTTCAAAGGAAAGTGCTGTACTCATTGGTGTATTTATGTACTTTGTAATCATTTGTGTAAAATTTTGCTACCATTTTCATCAGATTCCTATGTCTTTTTAAATGTGCTATTGAGTTTGAAAGTTGTACCCCTAATCCCACTTTTCTTATAAGGCCTGTTTTTTATTGCATTATCTTACAGTGTGGTGGCTTATAGTGTCTGTCTCAATATAGCTGAAAGAATCCTACTCAATGGACTTAAGGGATAACTCTCATCTCCATGGATACCTAAGGCTCTTGAAACGATAGGTGCTCCTGTTCCTCAGCAAATGGTTTAGGTCAGCATTTCTGTCCCACAATTAAAAGCAATAAATATGCATGCATTCTTAGAGTGCTGCATGCCAGGTTCTGTGATGAGCAGTGGAGATATTGGGGTTAATAAGAAACACTGCTGTACCTCTAATAACAGAATGATGTGTAATTACAATGTACATGGTTGGGGGAGAGGAAGGGGATTGGATGGTATTAAAAAATAAAGCAGTGTCTTCTCTCCTTGGCTTAAGGGAGTCAGTCAGCAAAGCCCTCCCAGAGGACGCGTTCCTCTTGCCCAGATTTTCCACTCTCTTCAGCCAGTCTCTTTCCTTGTTGCCCCCATCTCTGCCTTGATACTTTCAAGTTACTGGGCCTATTAGCACTCAGCAAAGAGGCAGAATGGGAAAGAGTTAACATGGCACAGGTGGGAGGTGGGAGGGCCCTGAGGGAAGCAGGTAGAACTGGGACATAAAGGGCCCCATAGGCATAGTCAAAGCGAACAGAAGCTGCCAACACTTGATGCTCAGATCTTTTCCCCAGCCAAATCTTCTCCTCAGGAAGTGCTGTCTTATTATTCTTCAACATTTATTTAGCTTCTGCTATGAACTAGACTCTGGGAGGAATCTATTCACCCTGCCTCCTCCAACACCAGAGATGCTTCTTTCTCAAATGGCTTCTACTCTGGGTTACATGCAATTTCCTTCTCTTCTGGCACCACCACTCCCTCTGGCACCCCAGATGTGAGACTCTAGGTAGTGGGATCTTCTGAATCGTGAAAGGAAAGAGGTACAGAAGTTTGTTTGTTTGTTTTTGCTGCCACCTATATCTCCGTTGCTTCCCAGGCACTTCATCTCTCTAGTCACGGTTCAGTTCACTGTTTCTGCACCAAGTTAAGAATAATGTGAACACCCCACACCCCAAAACCCACTAGGTTTTCTCCCATCAATTATGGATTCTGGCTTTATTCTAGATCCCACTGACATCCTTCTCCCATTTCTGCCCCTTTTTCCTGTTCTCATGTTTTCTTGGGGGTGCCCAGAAATTTCAAACTGGACAAGGATTTAAGGTCCTTATGCCCACCCCATGGTAAACCTGAGCTAGCTGAGAACTAGGTGATCTGCCTAAAGGTACAGTCTCTCAGGTTAATCTGATCCCCCCACCCCCAGCCCTCTGCATTTGCCTCTACCCTCATTTTCCTCTACAATACGCATGGGCTTCCAGGCACAAAGAATCTCTTCATTCTCCCCAGTGCTGTAACCTTAAAATTACCCATCTAAACCCCCAACAAAGTTTATAACCTTGTGGTCTTTCCAGTCCCACATGCGCCTGACACATGCTTTATGGATGGGTTCGTACCACTGCAACACACTCAAAATCTCCCCTTTCTCCTTCACCTATCAAGAGTCATGCCCCCATGAGCCCTAAAGTTTTGCCCTCCACAGCACAGAATGGCAGAAGCTCCACAGCTCAACTCTACCTTCCCTCGCCCATCCTTCTTCATACTGACAGGCATCCCAGGGCTAGCAGGTACTCAAGTCTGGCTGACACTGATCTTTGGGCCCATGTATCTGCTGGCCCTACTGGGCAATGGGACACTGCTGGCCGTGTTGCGGATAGACACCACCCTGCACCAGCCCATGTTTCTGCTCCTGGCCGCACTGGCAGCAACAGACATGGGCTTAGCCACCTCGATAGCTCCAGGTTTGCTGGCTGTGCTGTGGCTGGGACCTCAGCCCATACCCTATGCTGCCTGCCTGGCCCAGATGTTCTTCGTCCATTCACTGACTGCCATGGAATCTGGGGTACTACTGGCCATGGCCTGTGACCGAGCTGTGGCGGTAGGGCGTCCACTGCACTACCCCATCATAGTCACCAAAGCCCGTGTGGGCTATGCAGCCTTGGCCCTGGTACTGAAAGCAGTGGCTATTGTTGTTCCTTTCCCTCTGCTCGTGAGAAGATTTGGGCTTTTCCGATCCAAGACCATAGACCATGCCTACTGTGAGCACATGGCAGTGGTAGAGCTAGTGGTGGGAAACACCCGGGCCAACAACCTATATGGGCTGGCGCTTTCCCTGGCTGTGTCAGGTATAGATATCTTGGGCATTGCTGGCTCCTATGGGCTCATTGCCCACGCTGTGCTGCGGCTGCCTACCCGGGAGGCCCGTGCCAAGGCCTTTGGTACATGTAGTTCCCACATTTGTGTCATTCTGGCTTTCTACGTGCCTGGCCTCTTCTCCTACCTCACACATCGCTTTGGTCGTCACACTGTCCCAAAGCCCGTGCACATCCTTCTCTCGAACATATATTTGCTGCTGCCACCTTCGCTCAATCCTCTCATCTATGGGGCCCGCACCAAGCAGATCAGGGAACGGCTTCTGGAAATCTTCACATTAAGAAAAAAACAACTCTAAAGGGCAGTGAAAATGATGGAAACTGGGTTGAGGGCAAGGCATATTCAAGCATCCAGGGTCTGAAGGTATAGGTTATCTGTCTCCTATCTGCCTGTGATTGTGATAATCACTCAACACTGTAATTGCTGTAAAGCCCCCAATGCATGTAACTCTGGTATCTATAAATTTGGGGCTAGTCATGTATCCTGCCTTTGAAGAGGCAAGAGGCAGGGAGCAACGTGTAACCATGGCAAAAAAATGAGATCAGGGAATCGTGTGGTACACCAGATTTAAAGAGATCACCCCTGAGCATGTTAACAAAAATCTGCCCATGTTCCCACACAGAAGCTCCTCTTCAGGTTCTGGGCCTGGGTGTCTGGGGAACATGGCGTTGCCCCAGAAGCAAATGTCTGGGTATTTCTCTGGGATCAGAGCATTCTATTCCTGGAGCCAGATCCTGTGCTCAGTCTGTCCTTTGATCTATAAAGGCTCATGCCCCATCTTCAGAGAATCTGAATGGTGTTCTCTGGGGTCCCAATATCGCCAGGTTCAGAGGATCCTCTTGGTTTCATATGTAATTATTATCCCAATTTACTCCCTTCCTGCTCTCAAAATTAATGACTAGAACTTCTGTCCTGGGTCTGCAGCTTCTGGAGTCAGAAAAAAATGTGGATACCCCAGAAAATCTTTGTGACCAGTTTACCAGTCTTTTGAGGTACAGTCACAATGGCCTCTTACCAGTCTGTCCTTTGTACCACCTCAATCAAGATTATATGTTTCCCATATAAAATTCTTATTTGCACCATTTATCCTGGTCAGCATTACTAGAAACACACAATATGGAAGCAGTATGATGAAACAGGACTATTCACATTGCTACAGCTGCCAGAGAGTAGAGCTTTCAACAGGAAGAGTCAAGGTGTGGCCCAACTTCCAGCGAAGACTCCGCACTGCGAGGAACAATGCACAAAAGTCCTTCACATCTGCATGGAGTCCAGGATGAGAACTCAAATGAGAGTCAGTGGGTCATTGTTTACGAGGTCAGAGAAAGCTGCAGGCTGCACAGGCAGATTCCAGCTCACAAGGAAAATGATTTTTAACAGCGGGTGTTGGCATTAGCTGTGAAGCATTCAAGCCAAGGGCAACGCAGCCACTCAGTAGTGAGCTGGACCACACACCATGAGAAAGGACAACATGGAACTGGAAAATCAGGTGAGGTTGTGGCCATATGAGATCTCAACAGGTCATTAACAAGGAACTGAAGAGAGGGCACCAAAGCTGTAAGTGGTTTTCAGAAGTATTGTCACACAGAAAAAGGGGATGAAGAGGAAATGGACAGTTTTCCTCCACTAAGTGTCCGCTCAGTCATCCTCAAGGCTAATCTTTTTCACATAATTCTAGGTTTAAAAACCTACCAGGTAATAAATTTGTAGATAATTGTGACAATATTCTATTCCTAGTGGGTCATGAGTCTTTAAGATGTCCATTGAGATTCTTCTTCAATAAATCTATGCTGACAAAATAATTAGAGATGTGAATGGAGATGTATGCAGTAATATATTTATTACAATATTAATATATAGAAATATAAAGAAATGTCTGATAGTCCTGTATCACACATACTAACACACACACACACACACACATTTTTATCTTTCCCCTCTGGTGCACAAAAGCAAAACCACATGCGGTCACTATTCACAAACGCTGAACCTGTCACCCTCCCTCCATGGGAAGTTTCTCATCTAAGGCACCTTTGCCCACTGCTTGTGCACAACATCCCAAGACAGTTGGCCCAAAGCAGAACATTGTCCATTTTAAGAAATTTGTACCTTCAAAGCAAAAATTAGCTCCTTGAAACATTTGTACTTTGTTCTGAACTGGGACAGCACACACATTACTGTGTGATGTGTTTAGCAGGCCTTACTGGTACCCTTTCATTCCTCACTACAACCTGAGAACAATGATAAGCCCACAATTCCTTATCTATATTTTTCAAATTTAAAAATCTCTGAAGGAACTTAGTTTTTGCTCCATAACTTTAGCCCAAAACTTGATCTTTATCATTACGATCTTCTTTACACCATTTTTCTCATTGTGACTATTCATAACATTTAACTGCAGAAATAGTGATATGTTTGACTATAGGGCACTGCCCAAATCTCATCAGGATATCCCTTAATATATGATACAAGCACACTATACCCTTCTTAAATTTGAAAAACCTGAATTCCACAACCATATGTCCCTAAGTGTTTCAAATAAGGGATTAGGGACTTGAACGTTATCCCTGTGGCCTGAGAGAAGTAAAAATACTAGTTGGGCTCTTACTGCTCTGGTCTATGCTTTTCTTTCTATGCTGCCTCAACAGCTCTTACAGAAAACCTCAGGTTCTCCAGATTAACCACCCCTATGGGTTTGTTCTCTACTCCAGTCACCCTTCAGGTATTAGTGGATGATCTCCCAGGGAGACCCCCCGGAACACTGATGCAAACCCCATGAGCAGGGTATGGCCCCAACAGCCTAGGGCTCATCCGCTCCATCCAGTACTCAGTTGTCATTGGTCTTCTTTCGTAACTTTCATTCTCCGATTATGAACCAAAGTAAAGACATACTTACTTAATGTCAGGATAGGGCAGTGTGGAATTTAGGGGGCTTAGAGAATTGTGGCAGACAGCAGAAGAGAGAAGACAAAAGTAAGGGCTTCTGACTGAGTTCATAAGGACAGTTTTCTCTCTAATCCTTTCTTGAGAACAAAAATACCAGAGATCTTCCTCATCTTTTTCACCAAGAGCCCATCACCCTCCACCTACCTCTTCTATCCCTTCCCATTCTGGAACCCCCCAGGAAATGGTGAGCATCGTCCTCCTTGTATTTAATCAATAACCTCTGCACCTCTTCATCCTTGTACTGTGTCAGCTTTGACCCAAATCAATAGCACTTGTCGTTGGGAATGGTTCTCTACCTGTCTGTCTACCTGACTAGAATTCCTTTCCAGAGGAACCCAAGGTGCCAACTGCACCACATCAGATGGTCACATCTTTGTCAACCATTACTTAAAAAAAGGGTTAAGGGGGCATTAGGAAGAAGAGTCTTGGTCTCACTTGTCTTAACAAGAAACATGAGGTTTCTGATTTTGTGTCATCCGCCCATTTCCTTTTCACACCATCACTGTGAACTTCATCTAACACAAATCCCCTCCCACCACATAATCAGGTGAGCAGAAGGAACATACTAGTTCTCCCTTCACCACAGAGAACTACTACTTAATGGCCAAAGTTGGAATCAGGAAGACTTGGATTTGAACTTCAGATCTTATGAAAAGGCTGTATACCTTGCACTAATTTATTTAACCTCTTTGGCCTGTTTCTTCACAAAAAGGGGCAAATAAGAGTACCTACTTTTAAATTTTACTGAAAGGATTAATATAATGCATTCAAAATGTTTCAGACAGTCCCTAACACAAGAGTTTAACAAATATTTACTTCTGAAGCACAGGACCATGCTCCCCATCAGATCTTTGCTCAAAGTCCTGGTTTGTTCTAGGAAGACTTGTCCTGCCTGAGGCCAGTTACATCTCCTTTAGGAAACTCTTCTTGGCAATACTCTTCCCATCACTGTAGGTTCCTCTGTGTGGCCCATACACCACACCTCAGACAGCTCAGACTGAAGCCGACTTTGTGGGCTTGCTCTCTCTACACGTTGGGTCAGGAGAGACAAGGCTGTACCAAACAAATATAACAACCACCTGGGTACACAGGGGACTTAGAGGAACTCAAGAGAGGACTCTTTGGACAGAAGAGGAATAGAGCGGGAAAGTAGCTACTAGAAAGACTCTAGAGTGATTCTTCTCCAAGGAAAAATCACTGTTCCTCTCCAGCAGGTTGAGATCTCTAGATACACACAAAGAGGAAATCACATATAAATTAGGCATGTAGTAAGAGAATTCCTTCTAGAAACAGATGAGCCTAGGTTAGAGTATGCAACATGAAGAAAAAATTCCTTACCTGGGTAATTCCAGTTTCCTGAATTTTCTCTCCAGTTACTAAGGCAACAATATCCCAATCAGATTCTTATTCTCCATGCTGTCGCAGTTCAGCAGGGCACCCTCCTACATACACACCTGATTTTCATTGCAATTGTAACCCACTCATTAATAACAGGTTTCAACCTACAATGCACAATTACAACTGCTGAAGGAGCTTTTAGAAATTCTGATGCCCTGGTGCACTTTAGACCAATTAAACCAGAATCACTAGAAAGCCACTGGGGAGGGTGATTGGGGGGGGGGGGGGTAGGATCCAGGCATCTGTAAAGCTTTGTGTAATTTCAGATGAGATCGGGCGCGTTCAGGGTGGTATGGCTGTAGATAGCTTTGTGTAATTTCAAAGCGCCACCTAAGTTGAAAAATTCTGCTTGGTTCTCAGTTTAAGCCCTGATCTATACCTATCCCACATACTTCAAAACCCTGATTTAACCACACAAAGACGGCATCAGCAGTTGACAAACAGCATAGCAAGTTGCTTCCAAGAACCTGTGAATGGGGAAGTCAGGCCCTGTTTCCTTAAAGAACTCAGACCAAGAACTACACACGCATGTAAATATAAAAAAACACACCCTAATGGACACTTGCACTTTTTGTCCCCAAAAGCAAGAGAGTGGATAGGTACCTTAAGAATATAAACTCAGGCTGTGGGCATAGTGAGGCTAAGAAGGTGACTGCCCTCTCTCTGCCCAAGGCCCCATCATCAAGCAGGACCTCTATGACCTCACGCTGTAGTAGATCAAAGTGAAAGCCTGCAGTCTCACCTCCCTGGCAGTTTGGGGTTCCTGCAGCAGTCACTGCCCTGCCTAACTCCTCCCAACCCCATCATGTTAGTTGGTACCCCCCACCTGCTGACATTGGATGAAGCTGAGGCCACCTGGACTCTCATCAAGGACAAGGTAGGTAAAGCCAGGGGGCTAACAAGGAAATAAGAAAGTGTGCTATAGAAGGGTGAGGGCAACTTTTGAGCAGAAAAGGGTGGGAATCCTTAACACTTAACATACTCAGTTCTTGTTTGGGCACCAGGCGCTGTACGAAGTGCTTTAAACGACTGCCTGGTTTTCAACAGTTAAAGCAGTAAGAAAGGGTCCTTGAAAGGCAATACATAGAGAATGGTTAGAGCAGAAAAGAGAACTGACAAGACAGGGGTAGGACTCAGGCCAGGAAGACGTGTAGAAGAGAGGGACATTCTACGAGTAGTAATTCACAGAGGAAAGAGGAATAACAGGCATATGAATGGTGCTTAGTAAGTACCTGAATGAGTTCAAGAGCAGGTGGGCAGATCAGTGAAGAATGTACCATTTGAAGGTAGTGCATTTGCAACAGTCAGAAGGGAGGGGGAAAAGTCTGAACTACATATATTCTTCCAGAGTTTAAAGAAACAGTAGTAAAAATTAGAGTGAAGAGGAATAGGGGCTGATTATAAAAGGCTTTCTGAATTCAAAGGCTTGACCTTTGAACTTTTCACTTCTTTCCACCTTAATTTCCACAGAATGAGAAATTTGGATTTGGAATCAAATATGTAGATTTCAAGGAGCAGGCAGATCTCAGTTGTATGAGTTGCAGGTGTCCCTCAAATCTAGATGACCGCAAGATCTTAAGGTTGACATCAAGATCTGGTTCTGCTCTCTGAAAGACAGTGACTGTAAAGGACTCAGTGTAGTCAGCCCACCGACTCTAAAAACACCAGTCTACCAGATTCAGGCAAATTCATACCTATATTCTGGGAAATTTCTGGCTAAGTTCTCCAGCAGCCCCCATGTGAAATGACGCTTTGCCCATCATGAAGGCCTCTTTGCCAGGGAAGCAGATACAGATCTCCCAAGTATTAAAATAACTGGTTCCAATAACAGAAAAGGTTGGCCCTGGACTAGATCAACCCATATTAGGGTGGAAGTACAGAGATCTTCAACTGTCAGAAAGTGACATCATCACTGATATCAGAAAAATTCCTTCATGTTTAAATGGAACTTCATAGTGAAGGGTAGATATATAGGATAAATCGTTGGCAGTATGTGGCAACTCAAGCAGTCGGGCCTCTCTTAATGAGCTGGTTTCCTCTCTCCACAATGGCTGACTATTAACTGGACATTTTGTAGATTTGTAGATCCCCATTCAGAATTCAACCCACAGAGGGTAAGTCCACAAAGATAATCTTCCACCATCACTTTGCTGGGCTGCCCTAAATCTGCAGGGCTCTAAATCCCATGCAAGTTCCACCCCAGAAGTCAAAGTGCAAAGGAAACAGGCTGTGCCTTAAATGGTACTTCTACCAAGAACACAGCTATCTTAGGACAGAATGAAATGCTTTATTTTTCCTATTTTAGGAATTTCACTGGGGCCCTCAAGGATGAGGAAGTAGATCTAATAAGCTTCCATGGCATATTCTGGTAAAGTTCCCAGCTAAAACGGATTCACTTTTCAGCATGAAAACTTAGACTTTAAGAACCAGGTATTTTAAAGTCACATTCCTAGTAGAGGGATCTCTCCTGGAGACATCCCCATTTGTACAGGAGCCTGGAAGCAGCTAGGATAGGATTCTGAGTCAAGCTGGAAGACTAGGTTTTCAGCATTCTATACAAACATGCCAATCCACTCGCCCCAGGTACCTATGGCCCCTTCTCAGTCTGATGCCCCCCACAAAATTAATCCATGTCTCAGCAATGTGAAGAAGAAAGGACAGGAATCTCTTCCATGCAGAGTAAGAAAGGACACCAGTTATTTGCTTGGCTAGATGGCAAAAGACAAGTCTTCAAGCTACACCAGCTAGTCCAAAGAGCAGACACACTCCCAGTTAGTTACCCTTTCCTTATGCTAGGGGGCAGCACACTCTAGCAGCTGTATGTAGCTAAAAGCAGAGAGCCTTTAGGGAGCACAGATGACTTATACCAGAAGGCCAGAAGTGGATGTACTTAGAAGAAATCATATTAGCAGAAACAAGTCAAAAAAAGATAGAAGCCAAATGGTTTCACTAATATATGGGATATAGTGAAAAAAATAAACAAAAGTCTTGAAGAAAAGTCAAAACAAGCTAAGCACCAAACTGAATGAAGCACACAGCTATGAGCAGGAGGGATAGGGGGAAATGGAGGGGAGGGTGGGAGTGGGGG